>VXBI01001488.1:59207-81214 GCA_013397375.1 Toxostoma redivivum | reverse complement strand
TTCCCTTCCCTTTCCTTTCCCTCTCCCTCTCCTCTCCCATTGGTAATCACATTGACAGGCAGGCACTGTAAATCCCATCACACAGGTCTCACGCTTCCCACCTGTACAAGCTCGTTTGTTACTGTGAGTGTCCATGTGAGGGATGCATCTGCCAAAGTGAAGCAGTTGGAGGGAGGAGAGGCAGTGCTGCCCCATCTGCAGACCAGAACATGCTGCTCCCCATGCTGGAGAAAACAGCCTCCACGAGGTACTTATGGGAAGTACAGGAAGACAACCAACATTCAGATGTCCTGAATATGCAGATTTATATTTGGAGGCTATTAGAAATAAAATATTTTAAAGCAATCACATTAATCAGGGACTTCTTAAACATTTGCTGCAATGACACCCAAATGAAAAGAATCACGAGTGCACACTGCATGTAAAGGTTAATCAAAGACAGCTTCTTCTTTTGGCAGTTACATTCTTCTTGTCTTTGCCAGGAAGCATTTACTCCATTGTTTTTCTTTCCTTTTTTTTTCTTTTTTTTCCTTTCTTTTAACTATACATGTGCAATTCCCACTCTCAAGTTTTCTAAAAGTTAATCACACGCATTTTATATACACGTAGAAGAAAATGGTGAACTTGTAACATTTCAAATGCTACTTTGACAAATGGGTTTCCAGTAATTTTGATTGAGACTTTTCTATACCTTTTGTAGAAGGAGTTGATGGATCCTTTGTTGCAGACATTGGAGGGAATCCCTTTAGGAAAACCACCTGAGCTAGCAGCAAACTGCAGAGCAGCCCATTTGTCGAGCAGCTGTACAGGCCTGTTGATATATTTGTTCTGGGGACAATGCCTCTTGGACACTGCCCAGCTGGGAAGTATATGGAAACATTTCATGGACGGATTCAGCATTAAATGGTGGGGTTGACTGCAGACTGCAGTGCAAGACTGTAGTAGCTAAGTCAGCTTTCAACAAGCCCATGCCATTATTAGATGCCATTTACTTGGTAACATTCACCTTGGGGAAGCACAGATATTGCCTGTGCTCTCATTCACCCAAGCAGATCATCTCACACAGCTTCAATCACAACTAAGCCATCATAGAAACCCTGATGGCAAAAGTTGCAAGAGAAGCACTAAATCAAAGCACCACCATTCAGCTGGACAGTGTCCCTGTCTCTGTGTGCTGCTCCTGTCGGTGGAATAGATCTATCTGTGTGGGGCAAGACTTGTAGGGCTTGCCAGACCATTCTGCTGCTGCTGTGATTTGTGCTAGGAAAAATCCAGGTGGGGATGCTTGGTCCTTTGGTACAGAAACAGGGCTGATGTTGGCTGCATTCTCTGCCATAAGCACCACACTTACCATAAATCATTAATTTTTAACTTCTCTCAGTCTATGCCAGGAACTGAATCACTGTAAAATAACTCATGCTCAATTTGAAAAAGAGACTCAGATAACCCAAGATATTACCTTTCTTCTTTGAAGGAACTTTACTTTCCAAGGCCTAGTAGGTATAGTAGGACTGTTTGCACATTTCACTATCTCTGTCCTTCCTTTCTTCTTCCTCACTGGACTTTTCTCATCACAGAAACTCTCTAATAATTTTCCTCTTCAATCAATCTAAACTTTACTCTCTGAATTTTCATCTTGTTTAAATTTCTTTCTCTACTTTTTCCATTACTAGAAAGGTATAAAGGCTAAATGAGGTGAATGAGAGTTCAACCCTACAATGTAGTTGCACTTTCCAAGTCAAGCCCTGATTCTCAGACTCAAAATTCTTACATTAAAATTTCCCCTTAAAACTAAGAATAGATGCGGCTAACATGCCAAAATTTTGAAGGCAGATTTCTAAGTTTCTTTCAGCCTAGTAGGTAAAAACCTACTTCTGGCTCTGCTCTCAAGATACATCAAGTGATCATGCTGTCTGCTTTCAAATCTTCACCTGAAATGAAAGTGAGTTTCCATCTTGATTTCTTATCCATGTTTAGACTATTTATTTTTAAATTTCTCGTTCATCTAATAGGCTTTTATATATGGAAGGTATAAATGAGATCAAAAGCCTACTTTGGCTGCTTTTATTTGTCCATGCAAAGCAGTATATTTTATAATCTCAGTGCTTTTCCCCCTTAGATACTGTGTCTTTAAAAGCAGTGGATCCCATTGCAGCATGTATCTCCACCTGCATTATGAACATCATGTGTGCTGTTCCAGACACTCAGAGAGCACACTGGTGACATTCCAATGGCTACAGCACAGCAGGAGGGAGGTGGGGTGTTCTGCAGCTGAGCTGGGCCATGAGATGTGTTTGCTGTTCTTGTGCCACACAACCCTGCCCCTCCAACTAGCCGGGATACATCCAGAGTCTCCGAGAAAGGATAAAATACTGCTTCAGTTTCAGCATGGAAAGACTCCCTGCTGTACAAAAATCCATAACTACCCAACCCCTGGCAAGGGCTGGCAATTTTGCTGGAGGTCTTGATCATGACAGCTTGTCATGACAGGTCAGGAAAAGGTGGATGGATGGGAAATCTCTATACCACATGCTGCCAAAAACCCACTCAGTGTATGGTTTCCATCTTCCATGCAGTTTCATAATGATTTTTCACAGCATATAAACTGGAGAAGGTCAGGATTTCTTCTGGTTAAACAATACTGGTAGTCTGTGGAGAAATACAGTTTTCTTGCAAACTGAACAGTTACTGCAAAGGACTAATTTTAGTATAACTTTGATCAGAAAAGGTCTGTTAGGTAGAGACAGCTAAATCTCATCTAAAAATGGTTTTGGTTTAGTCATGGAACAAAATTCACATTTCCTAAACCAAAACAAATAAAACAAGGGGAAAGAGAGTAAGAGAAAACAGAGATAAGGGAAGGGCTAAGATCTGATAAATGTTGGAGACTGTGACCTATTAGTTATGAAATTACTGTTCTGTGAAAATAAAAGTTTGTTCTGTTCTGCTTAGGAATTTAGGTACATAAGACAAACAGCATTTCTCTTTTCAATGGAGCAAATACATTGGTAAACATCACAAGCTGTGCTCTAAAATTCTTTCACTCCACCAAATTCTTCTCAGTTTCTTTGGACATCTCTTATTATCTCCTTCGTGGACACTAGCTTAGAACTTTTCTATGTATGCTGTTTGTCTCACTGGTGTGGTAGGACAAAGTACAGCCATCCAAGATGTGTCTCCAGCAATAAGATGATTCAAAACTGTTCATATGACTTATGTGCTGCCTATGTCTACAGATATTTTATTTTGCTTTACAGCTGTCTTTCCAGATTTTATCTCATTGCCACTTACCATAGTATTTGTTGTGTGGGTGTATTGCTAGCGAACACAGCCTAACTACATTTACTTTAAATGCTGTGAATTTAAACTGCAGTAAATTATTATGCCTTATCAAAGTGTAAATACTATGTTCCTACCCACACACCTCTTGCAGAGCTGCAGGTCTTTAGACTGGAGTCCCTTCCTTCTGCCCAGTTCATATAAAAGCCTAGGCAGAGAATTAGGTATCTATTTATGTTTGGAAAGTTGAATCAATGAGTCCAAAAGAAGTTTCACCAATATTTTGAGTTTGTGTGTACATGTATAGCCATGGTGTATACCAATGAAAGTTTTTTATCCAAAAATTTCCTTTTTTCTCTTCCTCACCTCCACTTGCCACAGCTCAAGTGCACAGTAAAGGTCACCTATCAGAGGAGCTGGAAACAGGAATACAGTACCAGAGTCTGCCTGTTTTGCTCTGGCAGAGCAACCCAAGAGGAGATGGTACAAGATGATGGCAGCCCCCAGGACAGCCCAGAGCTGTCTTCCCACGAGCAGCCTCCCATCCCGTCCTTGCTTTTCTGGTCTGACAGTCAGTGCAGCTCAGAGCCTGGCTGTGCAGATGACTTTTAACAAAGCCCTTTGAAAATTAGTGTGGCCATTTCCATTCAGGAACCACGTGAATGTTGCTCAGGACCTGCACTGAGATACGTGAGACCTAGCTCTTGGAAATACAAAGGTGGAAATTTTATTCAGCTGCTGGGGACTTTGACCTTTTTTTTCCTTCAGTTCCTATTGCAATTTTTATCATCACCAGAGACCTTGTATTCTGGCAGATAGCATGGAGGAACTGGGAATCCCTGTTCCTCATTACAGTGTTAGACTGAGCTGTTCCCAAGGTGTTATGAAACACTGCAGTGGGGTCACAACAGGAAGCACAACCATCAGCAGCAAGTAAAACACAGGCGTTCCTTCCTATTCTAAGGCTCCAGAACTTCCTTATCCTCCAGCTCAAAATCTTCTTACAGCTGTTGCATTTATTTAAAGCATTTTTTTTTCTTATTGCTTCTTGGGACACATAAAGGACTCAACCCCTGCTCAGTCCTTCTGCATGCAGAATTTGCAGGAGAAACAGGCAGAAAGAAAATAAAAGATGCAGCTTAATCAATCCTTAGTGGAGACCTTGAAATCCCCAGTCAAAGGTCTGCAGACTGCATTATGTACTCTTCTGGTTCCATCTGAGCTCCTGCCAGAGCTTTGTGTCATGCTCCTCCCACCTCATTTCTCTTTTTCTAATTGTGTATGGTGTGCCATCAGGATGGAAGGTAATCTCACAGCCTATTTAATATGTACCTGTTGACTCTCACATAACAATTTAATCATAATTTGATAAAGTTTGAGAGCAATCCATCTGTTTAGATGCCAAAAAAGTACAAGCAGTCTGAGATACTGCTCTCAAAAACCATAAAAGGGATTATTTCCAACAAGATGCAATGGCTGGGTCAGATCTTAATAATTTTATTTATATGAGCAGTCAAACCATGAATGGAGTGCCATGACTGCACTAGGTAAGCAGGATCTAATCTATTCCATTTAGCTCCCTCAACACACCTGGTCCTCATTCATCAAGAGTTCCAAGGACCTTTTGACCACAGGCAGGCAACACAAACAGCAAATTTAAGCACAGGATTATCTGAGCAGTTAAATTTAGGTACATGCTTAAGCATTTCCTGAGTTAAAATTCAGAGCAGGTCTTGGGATTTCATCTTCCCTGTTCTCATTTGTGGATAAGGAGGAAAGTCTTTGTGAAGCTGTGGCTGCTTCCAGCCTTCACACAGATTAACATGGTACAGTCCAACATTTTTTTGCCAGCTAGGGAGTTTACTGTGTGAGGACTTCCCCAGCTGCACACAGAGAATAAAAACCAGTGACCTCTATGAACTGCATTTCTTTTTTCTCCTTTAAGGCTGACTGTCTGCACAGGCAGAGATGTAAAAGGACTATTGCATGAATCCAGGAGGATGAATGAAAAAGCTGGTTCCCAGGTATACCATGGCCAAGTACCACTGCTGTTGGCTGCAAAAAGGATGGCTGCAGCTCCTGGCCAGGGCTATGAGCAAGGAAAGGGAGTCCAGCAGTGCAGGCAGTAGTCACACGTGGTGTCAGAGCAGCATGTCTGCCTTCATTCACCACTTTGTGCTCAGAACCTTCTTTTAGGAGGCAGCTCTGCTCCATCCTTAAGAGAAAAAAAGTTGGGGAAAATATAAATTTGAACATTTTTACTTTATACTTAGTGTTCTGATGTAATTAATACTTGAGCCCACCCACAGACTACTGGCAGGCTGCAGACAAGCTCCCAGTGCCCCTCCTGTATTTCCAAAGTACTCAGCTTTTGTTTCAGGGTCCCACTGCAAAGCAACCTCTGTAGCTCCTGGATTATCTGGCTGTCAGGGGCAGGGGTTGTTGATTTTCAAGCTGCCTGGCTTCTCAGGCACAGTGATACAGGGTAGGTGTATACCACAGCCTCTCAAGGTTAGTCAGCTGCTATTATTAGCCCTGAGCTGTTGGTCCAGTGACCCTTTCTTTGCCTCTGTAGGTCAGGTACAGACTGCAGAAAAACTCGCGAAGGACTGAACAGTGATGGACAAACTTCAGAGGACAAAAGCACTGTGACCCAGATGGGTCAGCCTCCCTCAGCCTTCTTGAGTCTCCATCCATCCTGGCTAAACAAGCATTGGTGCTGGGCTGCTATGAAATGGTCAGAAAAGGAAGGCAGAAATATCAATTGTAAATTGTGGCTTTCCTTCAACTCCTGGTGTAAAAGTACCTCCAGCCTGAGGATTTGATTGACAAAATCAAACTCATTGCATCGCATACCCCTTATGCCCATTGCCTCAGATTTTGTAGCCTTTATATTACATGTTGCAGAACATGTACAAGTCTAAGAACCAATATTCATTTTGCAAACAGCTGTTCTGACTGAGAATGAAACTGCCTTCACTGCCTGTTCTGCCCTAAAATGAAGATCACTTCCTGAACTCCACACATAGGTAGAAAGGGCTTGTGTGAGCTTCTCCTCCTCCTCTTCAGAAAAAAAAATGGTTGGTTTATTCCACCTTGCCCACAAGGCTGATTTCCAGAACAGGTGATGCAGTAAAAATTGGGCTATTTGAAAGTGTTGCAAATCAGACATTCAGAGGCTCCAGATACTGTTACAAAACTTAAACCTTGAAATTTATCAATCAAAAATTCTTCACATTAACGCTAAATTATTCAGAACATGTTATTAAAATTCATTGTGAAGTAAAATGGTGCTGTACACAGGCACCCATATTTTTTTCTAATACACTCTCAGACTTGACTCCAATTTTCCACATTATCACTGCTTGTCTCTAAAGTTCTAAAAGATATCAAGACTTCTTTCTCCCAGCAAACATGAAGGAACAATACCTGAAATCATGAGCCCAGTGACTAAATTTAAGCATAGCTCTGAAAAACCAAGATTCTTACACTTTTCCTTGTTAGTATGCTGCTTCTTTGAATGCACTGTTTAAAACAAAGTTAGCAAACTTCACTGAAAATATTATCATTACAAAATGCAGCTGGATTGGATTAAATAGCAATGCATACTTCCTGAGATAAGTGCTTTCCTGCAAAATTTCAACTCTACAATAAGATTTATGGATAAATAATTTTCTTTTTATTAGTTATAAGCATCTGAAGTAGGAAATTTAAAAAAATAACAAGCACAATGGGCACATCTAGAAGATGGATACACTTATCCACAGAAGTTTAGTTTCAGCAAGTCAGTTCAAAATACTCTTTCTTCCCCATTTTTCTTTTTTTTTCCTCTTGGCATTTGTGAATTTTGTTTAATATTCTTGCGAGTTTGACTGCTTGTGATTCTGATAGAAAATAATCTTTTCAATCTAAGCTGAAGTAGAATGAATTGAGCCCAAGCTACAGTGATATTAGCATATAAATGATTCTTACAGAGTCAGTGTGATGTTTATTGTCAATGATTGTTGCAATACAACATATTTTGCAGGCTCAAAAAAAGACTAATTTTTTAGTGTGAAATACCATTTTTATTATATAGGTATGCATTGTACCGTGGTACTGAGTGCATTCATTAAAAAAATCTATGAAGCATTCTTTTTTCCATATTTTTGCAGTCATTTTTGCTTCCATACAAGGGTACATTTTAAAAGGGAGTCTGCAATTGCTCATCACCAGCAATTACTCTTAATAATATATTGCAGTCACCTAACTATTCTGCTAGACATATGTAAGACACACCTCACCAAAGAATGGACTATGTTTTAAGGTCTTTTTTCTTTTTCCTTATGAAATATTCTGCCTAGAGATACACTGAACTGTTTTTAAACTCCTGAAAGGAGAGAGAGGAAAAGAAAGAGCAAGCAGCATGGTGAACGAGCTGGTTAGCAGGGTGACCCAGAGCAGCAGCTCAGGGCTCAGCTCCTGAGGTACATTGGTTTGCAGTTCAATTCTATAAACATTAGTTCTTCAAGCTGGCAATGGCTCCCATCATTCTTTTGTGTTTATAGCAAATGAAAATCTAGTTCTTTCCCAGGCTATTAATATAATAAAGCCTCTCTCTCCAATCTGTGTCTGAAGTGTAAATGCCCTGAAAAGGGCTGATGGTTTGAGTGCTTCTCCTACTATTGTGCCTCACCGTGTGTAATTTGGCAATTACCCTGTGTGATCTCATCTTGTAAACTACACAGGATGGGGCCAGTTCAGCTCCTGTGATACCTTTGAGAAAACCCCTGGAGCTCTTGAAAGTGTAAGTCCTTCTTTGTCATGGGACTGGGCTTTGTTTGAATGCTTTAATTACTTACAGACCAGCAGGCAGGATGGATCACCAAGGCTGCACCAAGCCTAGCACACCTTCACCCAATTCTTCCTGAGCAACCATGTGATGGTTCCCAGCTGCTTCTTTCACAAAACCCAAGCACAAAGTGTCCCAACCACAGTAACTCTTCCAGGGGACCAGGCAGCCAGAGCTCAGTGCTGTCTGAGGCTGACCAACACCCCATAGTCACAGGCAGTGGGCAGGAAAGGTATTATCCAGCCTGATCATTGCCTTCTCCACAAGCCACAAAAGCCTTTCCAGCATCTCCATTCAAATATAAGGGCCAATCCTACAGGTTTACAGAGAAAATGAGAAATCAAACTCCAGTTTAACTATTCTGGGTGCTTTGTTAGTGAGTTTATGAAGTGCCAGTTGAGAATTCTTACCTCCATTTCTTCAAACTGTGCATTTTCCCTCTCCCAGAAATTCCTCCTGAACTGATGGGTAAAATTGGCTTATGACTCCAGTTCAGGTAATTAGTCTAACCTTGAGCAAATCAGCAAGGCATGCCAAAGTAGCTGCCAGCAGTGCTCACTCACCTTCTCATCGCTGAGTCCAGCCTCTCAGGCTAAAGACAAAGGCAGAAATCTCACACATCTTCCTAAAACTGGTCACTCATTAAGAAGAAAGTTGGCAGGTAATGTTTAACAAGTTTAGTTTCTAAATCCAGAACTGATTGTACCACTATTCTTATCCTCTACTTGCCCCCAGTCTTCTTTCTCTTTAGTATACACTCTTTGAGTAATGTGAAAAGTAATCCTATTCTTTCCTTTCTCTCTGCTTAGTTAAAAAAGGAAAGATCCAATAATCTCCTCTCATTTGTTACTCTCAGTTTTCTCATCACCTTGGTAGAATTTTTCTGCTCCTATTTAATTAAATTCCCTATGTTTTTTTCAAATATTAAAAAGACTCTGACATTCTCCAGGTATTAATACATATGTCTTTTATAGTTGTACTAAAGCTTCCTTTTTTTCTGCTGAACATGCTTGGATTGATACATCATAGAAGTGAAGCAATGTAAGGTTGGAAAAGGATCACCTGGGACTGCCTCAGACTGATCTTCAGAGTCCCTGAGGCAGAATCCCGGCAGAATCCCAGCAGTATCACATAGGTGCTTCACAGATCTTCAGCCACCATTCCACATTCCCCCTCTTTCCTGCTGCCTCTGACACAGGGATCCTGCTCATGAGTCCATGCTCATGGCTTTGCACTTTCTGCTTCTGCAATTCCCTCTGTTTCTGTTGCTCTGATGGGTCCTCTGGTCTTCTCTGTTGAATGGTGCTCCATCCTTTTCAACAATAGTGACCCTGTGCCACTTCATATTACTGACAAATGTCTTAAGTTTAGACCACATTCCTGTACCCAGGTGAATAATGAAAGAATTGGGTTGTATTGGTTTCTTCAGTGATTCCTGAAGAACATCATTGATAACTTTGCTCATTCTGGCTTCCTGTGACATGTTTACCTGCTCCCCACACTAATTCCTGTGTGAAACCCTCTCCCCTCATTACTAGCAACTCAATAAATAGTTGCTATTACATTTCAGCAATGCTCAAGGCACATTAAGTTATTAACAGAAAGCCTAGAAACAAGTGTTCAGTAAAATATACTTCTGAGTTTAAAAATGCAGAGTTTTGCTTTTGACAGAAGTAATAATGAAGGCAAGACCCACTTTTGTATTCTAGGGTGAGGCTGTTTATTGTTTGAAATATTTTAAATTAAAAATCAGAAGATGCAAACTTAGGATATATAAATGTTTTGTTTTTTCTTGTTTTCTGGTGCACTCTAAAATGACTGAAGCTGAGCTCTCTCTACTCAATAACATTAAGAATAATAGTAAGACCAATACATTCTTAAATGTATAATGGCAATAGAAAATAATATGCAAATAATGAAAAAAAAATAGATAGAAAATACTAAATGAAGTATTTTTTTTAAAGTTTAACTTTGACAAAAAATATTGTCCTGCTATTGTGCAGCTACCAAATGTGACTTGCAAGTTAAATAACACATTTGAAATTGTATAGCAGATATTTATTGCAACTTCTCCCATCCTCAATTTCTCACTCTCTTTGAAAGACTTGGAAATAAATAGTGTTAGTAAATTGTAAATGTGAGAGTTTTGAAACAGCTAATTTTCACAGGATATTACAGTCATAAATTACCTTTAGAAGCATTGGGGCAGTGATCTGGTTTTCAATACATTATGCAGTTATCGAGAACTACCTCCAGAAGGTGTTATTAAAGGGAGCAAAAAGCAGTAGTCAATGAGTTTTTCTGATACAGCATTGTTAATACCAAACCACAAAATTTTTTCAACGAATTTGCAGAAAAAAAAAAAAGAAAGTAGGATATCTGATTCCTGCCAGCCATGATATAAAAAGAAATGTATTTCTCATGCACAACCATTGTATCTCTGAAAATTGCCACCAAATTGTCACTGGAAACATCAAATAATCTTTTTGTTCAGTTTTGTATTTATTTACTAACCCACTTATGGAGGTCGACAATCAACAGCCTTTTCTTGAATCATCTGAAAAATGCCATTCAGTGAAATTCTCAGATAATTTCCTATTAAACACAAAAAGGCAGCTTTATAGTTAGAGAGCAATAGATTTATAGTTCAGTATGAAACTTGGCATCTCTGAATATGGGATAGAAATAGGGAGCTGACTTTTGTGGGTATTCCTTTCCTTATGCTAAAGATATCTCTCCCTATCTTTCAGAAACATTGCTTAAGGCTTTTCCCTGACGGACAGGGTGGCTCTGAGCAGAGCCCAGCTGAAATACAGGGTCCAAATCAACAGGTCCCAGCCTTCCTCTTGTCAAGTAGTCCACAGGTTTCCCTTATCAGCTTTCTTCTCTTTCAGTTCTTTATTATTTTTGCATTGTGCCACTTCAGACAGTGCCTTGTTATGCAAAGCAGAGTCTACTGCTCCTGATATTTTTTATCTTCCCCTGCTTTTATGGGCCTCTCTTCTGTGACTAGTAAAAGATTACACCTTTGGTGACTTAATGCGGCAAGGGCTTTAACTTAATATAGTCAAGGAAACATGCTCAGTGTTCAGAGACAGCTGGCCTTTATTCAAGCAAATCAAGACTTTAACATAGGTCACTTCTAGATGTAGGACTCCATGGCTGCCTTTGCCAGCTCAGCATCACCTCACCAGGTCCCTGAGTGTGCTCACAGCCAGGAGCCAGACACATCCTCTCTGCAGTGCTTGTGATCTGCTGGGCTCCAAAGCTCTACTCAGAGCAGGTTGCACCAGAAATTGAGTGAATGCAGTGAAAATGAGTCAATGCAAGGCTTTTCACACCATGCAGCAAAATTATACAACCATTCATTTATTTGACTAAAGGGAGAGGCTCCAGCTCGGCGATTAGCACAATTGAAGTTACTAATTCAGGTGGCCAAATTCAGAAGCATGAAGCTGAGCACTGGGAAGCTGACCACAGGCAGCAGAAGCCATAGGCAGGGGAAGGGCAAAAGCCACAGCAATGAATCACCCTCCTCTCTACACTGCTCCCAGACCTGGTGAGGAGCACACCAGGGCACATTGCAGTGATAACGTGCTCTAATGCAGTTCCCCTGGTGAAATGTTGGTTTTGGGCTGACAGTGCAACCTCGGTGTAAAGGGTCAGAGCAGCTGCTGAGCCTCAAACGAGAAATGGGGACGGATGTGGTTCTGTGCAAGTTGTAGGTGCTGTGTTCCTGTGATCAGGAGTGGAGGGAAAGTCTAGAAGCCAGAAAAGGGTTGTCACCAGCCCCAGGTGTTTGAATCCCTGTCTTGGATTAGAGTAGGCTGGTGAGACCCCTTTGCTTGCTCTGGGCTTATGGGTTTGAGGAAATCCTAACCTTGATCTTCTTTTTATTATCGCATTTGGGATAAACAAAGAACAGTTCAGTGATCTGCGCATATCTTTGAAATAAATCATTTTTAATCACTTCCTCCTTGATTTGATACAAAGACAGTGTCTCTGTGAGCTGCAGGCTTTCTCTGAACTCCAGCTCCCAGCAGCAGAGACACAGCCTGCTCTCTTCCTCCGGCAGCTGAAAGGAGATATTTGCAAGCGTGTGCTGTGGGGAGCAGAGTCACTTCCTTACCATGTTTGGCCAGAGAAAGAGATTGCACCAAACACGGAAGCACTCATCATTGTGTAGTTCAGGAAAATATTTCAAGCATCTCTTTTGCCTTCCTGCCCTTTTTTTTCTTTCCTCTTTGGTAAACGAAGATGCATATGCTTCTATGTTGCACTGTTTGAAAACAAAAGGCTGAGCCGACTCAGACTTGTCTCAACAGTTTTATTTGACAAAGTGGGATTCTGCAATTGAACTGAAACTGGCTAAAATGCAGTGCAAGCATCAGCAAACACTCATAGGCATGGTGGAAGGACCAAAGCATGTCCCTGCCTAAGTAAAGTTATACCACAACAGCTAGGATACAAAGGAGGTTAAGTATGGAGCAGGAAAGCAGGTACCACTGAGAAAAAGGAGTCCTTTAAAAAAGTGTTGTTTCAGCACTCAACATGAAAATTAAATAAAAATGCAGTTATTTTCAAGTAAGCTCTGCTGGGATGTGTGCTACTAGCTGGTTATTCACTTTAAATTCTACCAAAGCTGTCACTGACAGCGTTTTTGGTTTTGGTGTGGGATTTTTTTTTTTTTTTAATGTCTCATAAAAAATCAGTGTCTAAAAGAATTCCTATTAGACTCCCACCTTGGGGGCAGAGTGCAGATGAGTGTCTTTCTTGGTGTAGGTAGCACCCATGAGTGTTTATGAACACCCTGCAGCGCAAGTGCAGTCACTCACTGCTGAGGCATGGGAAGGTAGTGCAAGTATCTCCATCACATCTGTCTTAGGGTTTTCCAGTGTAAAAGGACTCAGTGAGTGCACTCAGAGTTGAAAACTTGGTCATCCAGGTTTGGCTGGCACCACTGAACAGGTGCCACAACAGGCTTACTGAACTGCAGGGATCTACGTAAGGCTGAAGGTGCCGAAGGAGCTGCTAGGTAATGTCCCACAGGCTGCTCAGGAGGGCATGTCTCTTTTATCCTGGATGGGTGCCCATACACCTCCTGTCTCCTGTGAATGCTTCCTGCCCCACAAGCAGTGTGAATGCCGCCAGCAAAGCACAGTGCCAGCATGACTGATTTGCAGGAAATCAGTGGTTTTGCTTTCAGCACACCTTACCCCAGCAGAAGGACGAGCAAGTGGTGAGAATGATCCGATAGCAATGTCCCCAGGGCATATGGCCTTTTTGCTCAACTGCCTTGTGCTGGGCTGTGAAGTCCCTCCCTTTGCACAGCCCTACAGCTGCAGCAGGAAGTCTGCAGCAGGAGGAAATACATCGCTTTCCCTAGGAGAGTGCCCCACACATGTTGTCACACTTTGGTTCTTTCACAGGATGGAGGCTTTGGAGGGTGTGCATGCTGCATTTCTCATTTCAAAATTCTGAAGGAATTCTCTTCTATAGGACTGGTTATGCTCTTGTCACAGACTTGTGGTGCTTCCTCCCAGGCACATGAGAAGTGCTGGTAAGAGCAGCCATAGGAGCAGGATTCCCAGAGAAACATTCTCCCTTGATTACTGTTCAGCAGGGCAGCGACTCCTGCACTGACACACCATAGCACAGGGGGTCAGAAAAACCCCCCTATCTGGAAAAGCAGTTGATCCAGCTTCTACCAGGGAAACCTTTCAAAGGTAACTGAAATGAAAAAAGAGCCATTCTTCATTATTAGTAATACTAGCAACAGCAGCAGTAGCAACAGTAGATTGCATTCATCATTCTCTGCACTGAAAAGCTTTTAGCATCATCTGCCTTAGTTTTTTAACAGCATCTGGGAAATTAGAACTTATTGATTTCCCTGGGTTTCATTCCATTCCTTGGGATTCAACAGGGGTATATCATCACTCTGTGACTGCAGCTGATTCGTAGAGCAAGGTTGGTGATTCCCCACCTCTACAGATGCTCATGGGCTTCCTCAGAGGCCACATGCAGAGCTCCAGAGCCCTGCCCAAGCTATTAGAGACCAAAGATGTACCTCTAGGAAAAAGGTGTAAAGATTGTCCTCTCCAATTGCCTGGAATGAGAAGGACCAGAGGAAAGATCTTTCTCTGATTACTGCTGATCTTAAATAAGGACAATATTTTCTGGCAAATTCTTTATCCTGAGAAAATGTTGAATTCTTCATTTTTCCTAGTAGCAGTCTACAGAAAAAAATTACTCCTGTACCTAATCTAGGAGTTTCCAATCATTTTGGAGCTTGCTCTTTCCTTTATTCCCAGCTGGCTGCTGTCCTGCTCTGAAATCCCAAACATTTTCACAGGATGAAAACAAATATTCTCAGCCCCATTTCCCCACAAACCTCTGTGGCACCCTCATGGCAGGGAGAAGTGCACAGCTGATGGAAGGGACAGGACAGCCTGAGTGCTGCCTGTAGTTACTACACTAGTTAATGCTCCTAGTAGTTAATAGTACTGCTGCCTGTAGTATTAGCCCCTGCATCTTATCTGAGATCATATGCCACCTCACCTTTGCCACTCTGAGGCTCAGTCTGGCCTTTTGCCTCATCCAGTGTAGCCCCAGCCTCTTAAATTCACGCCTAGTTTCCCCTCCTTTTCCTGTTTTTGTGCACATTTTCTCATTGCTTCCTGTCATACTTCAATGCCCCCTGAACTTCAGTTCTTGAGAACAAAACTGTTGACAAATGTCACTGGCAGTTACTACCATGAGAATTAGACAGCTGAGGTTAATCATCAACTTTTGTTTGCATGCCATAAGCACCTAAAAGATGAGCAGAAGCACGTTCAGGGACAAAATGTTAAAAGCAAAGACTTTTCAGTGTCAGTGGCACCTCCCAGTCCTGTGATCACCTCAGGAGTGGCTCAGAGCCTGGTCCTGACCACAGCACCCATGGAGGTTCTCCAGTGGAATTAAAGAGTAAGAGATCCAGGATCACCAGGTACAGCCCTGTGCTTTTTGTGCTGTCTTTCACTTTCACTTTATGATATCACCCACTGCTCAGTTTACTGCTTGGTGGACTGATGGTCACTCTGTGTGGCAGCTGGTGACTCAGTCACCACCTGTCTGTGGCAGTGCCATGGTGAGCCAAGCCTACGCCCACGGGCTCAGGGATCAAACTGACATGGGGGGATGGTGGGAGGAAAACCTTGCTGGGTAGAAGCTAGGACATCCACTGAGCACCTACTTCTTAGCCTCTGATTCATCTTGAAAGCAGTGCTGGTGGACCCCACAATGCTCACACAGCCACTTGCCCAGCCAGATGTCACCCCCTCATCCTCACCCTTGAAAGAAATGGGGTGAAGTAGTTCCAGACAAGAAAAGCCTGACTCATGTCACTAAATACAGCCAACAGGACAAGTTTCTTCCTTGTCTGCTTGACTCCCATCCATCAGAAGAGCTCTTGAACCAGGTGGCCAGAAGCAGTGGCTAGATTTAAGGTGTTACCGAATGATGTACCTGATGAAACTGGCAGAAACTACTTCAGGGTCCCTTAAATTATGCATTACTCATGCATCTATGAAGTCATGCCCCTTTCCTGTTTACCTTTTTTATCATTTTTTATATATTGTCTGATACTGTGTCAGGTCTAGTGTTTTATTAGACTTCCAGGTCAAGGGTTGTGAATTTATTTGTCGTTTTCTTGTGCAATAAAATAACATCTTCCAGCTTGACAGCAAAAAATTTTGGTTTTCAGTGAGGATTGCAATATGCTTTGCAACATAGGTAGTTCTCCAGATGTCTGAATGCCGATAGAGTCAATACAGGCTTTCAGCATTTATAATGAACACATTATACGTGTTTTTCTCCCCGCATGTCCAAAGTTCCGTCTTCATGGCCTCTGACTCCATTATTTCATGTCCTTCTCATATGTGAACTCTTAAACCTAATACTTAAACATTAGCCTTTGGTTTATGTTTTATTCTGCATAGCTCTGGAAAACAGGACAGGAAAGAGTTTTGGGAGGTCATGAGAGAGAAAAAAAAGAGAGAGAGTAAATTCCAGCCAAATGTCTCTTAAATTACAATCAAATGATAAGTGTCTGCAAGCTCACAGCATTCTGGGTTCTGGGACAAGGATATCTGCAGAAGGAAGTAGGTCAAAGACACTGGCTGATATGGGCACAGGCTTGGGTTTGTGGCCTCAAGCAGGAAAGGGTGTCTTTAGCTTCTCAGGTATGTGAGGTCTTTGGTGGATCTTCCCTGTTTCAGCCATCAGAGTCAGAAGGAAGTCCCTGCCACTGGCAGTGAATTGATGGTCATCATGGGACTGAACAGGGAAAAAATTATGCTAATACATTGAGTAAGAAGGTTGAAATGCAAGTAATAAGCGTGTTTGCCTTAATATTTTCACAAGCTTTTAAATATCGAAAGTTAAAGGAATGCTCAGTTGTTTGAGGCTGGTGTACCTATAGTCACTGCAGGAGGGTACAGTTACACATAACAAGATATGAGCACAGCTTCAGTTGTTATGTGACTTAGTGTTGCCTGCCTGGTGCAAAAAATGTCAAAGTATTCATCACATTGCCAATATTCATCTCACTGCTTGGGGAAAAGGAATGAGTGGCAATCCACAACCAACTAATGCATTACAAGAACCACTGCAGCACTGATCTGATCTGAGAGTGCCAGTCTGGTAACACACCTGGTCAAAGAGCAGGGAAATAGTTCATGCTGTGGTGATATAAATTATGTATGGCTTCAGCTGCCCTGTGCTCACTCTATCCCCTAGCATGCAGCTGCTAATTTCCTGCCTTCATGCCGCGTGCTAAATTACTATCAAATCATTTAGTTTGCAAAGGAGATCTGCGGGTTCTCTGCTCCTACACTTCACCCAAAGCAGAGCCAAACTTGCATTTGATGCTCAGAGCCCTTTGAGGATCTCTGGTGATGGAGGTCCCCTCTGCTTCCAATTTACTATTGTTTACTATCCTGATTATTGTAAGCTTTTTTCTAATACACAACAGTTGCAACTTCTAGGTGGAAAGACTGGTTGTATCTTCTCTATAACATCCCATTAAGGCTGGGTTTGCTCCAAGCTGCACAAACCCAGATGCTCTTGCAGTCTTTCCTCATATCATATGCTCCAGTCCCTAGCTGCTCTCCACTGGATTTGCTCCCATATGTCAATGAGCTTATTGTAATTAAGAGCCCCCCAAAACATTTTCCCAGCTGTAGTTCCTAACCCTCCATTGTTTTCAAACTTGTAAGATCAAGAATGATTAATCTATTTATTTAAAGGAAATAAAAGAGAAAGTCATATAAGGGCACAATCCCTGGGCTGTCTCTGCATTTAGCATTAGACAGATGGCTCACATTCCACCTGAGTCTCTGGAGGCAGATGCAGCCCAGCTCTAAATGGGGAGCTGCTCAGCTGTGGCCATGTCAAATGCTGACCATATGTCACAGTGGCTAGTGTCAAGGGGAAGATGGGAAAATACAGCTTTACAATCCTGAAAATCAGCACCAGAGTCTCTTGTACTGTCTCTTGTTTGCTGTAGATCTTAGAAAGATAAGTAAATTGTCTGTCATCAGCTGTCAGGCAAGTAAAGTTCCCTCAAAGGATGAAAGTCACAATACATAACATCTCCTAATGGCTTGTTCTTGAGTAAAATCAGCTTCACATGGAACCACAGAAGCAGAGAAGTGTCACTGGCCACTTATAAAGCAGTAACTTCATTTGTAGGTAAGCAGTAGCCCATGTGGAGATGAGTACAGGAGGATGGGAGAGATGGCAACAGTTACATACAGCCTAGTGTAGTGGAAAAACTTAGACTGGTGTCTGTCTTAAAGGAAAATGTTTCTCACTGTTAACTGTATGGAGAGCCTCAGCTCTGTACTCACTGCTCTGCTGAAAAATTAGTCCCCTGATCTCAGCTAAGTTAAATGCTGGAACCTCACCCAGCCATTCCAAAAGGGTCACTCAAGATGCATCCTAGGGTCCCATTTCTAAAAACACTAGTCAGCAAACACATAATAATACAATTAGTACATAAAAATAATGCGAAAATCATCATCACATCAATATTGATGAGCTCCATATTGGTTTACTACTTGAATAATACACCAAAAAAAGTAATTGTTTTCAAAGGTCACAACTGTAGGCAGCAATGTCTATGAAATATACCCAGGTGTCTGGACAAAGGTATTAGAAGAAAGTACCTTTGGAATATCCCACAGACTGACATGGTTACCTTTGACAGACAATCTTTGTAGTGCTTATCAAGGCTCAGAGTCTATTAATGAGTTTCAGTTTGGGCACTCGGACTCATGTACTGTCTTACTAGACAATAAGAAAATTTTAAATTGAGCTGGACAAACATCTTAAAATAAAAAGCAATGGGTCTAAACACACTGTTTCATACTTCTGCCAGTAATGGCAGAAGTAATGGCCAGCAGTTGTACCACAAAACGACTGTCATATCAGCACTGTCCTTGTGGTGGTCCAAAAATAATTGTACCATTGCTAGGCATGACTCAAGAAAAAGGAATTACTTTTGTAGCTGGAAGAGCCAAAGGACACCACATCCATCTGCTTGCCTTATGGCAGGCTCAGTTTGCTATTTAGTGAGGGGTGCAGTTTGGGATTCCAGCTCCTGTGGCTTTGCCCCCCAGCAGGGAGTGGAGGGCTCTGAGCCAGCCGGGTGCTGTGCTCCTCGCTCGGGCGGTCACTGCGTGTCACCGCATGTCACCGTGTGTCACCGTGTCACTGCATGTCACCGTGCCACTGCGTGTCACCGCGTGTCACCATGTGTCACCACGTGTTACCGTGTGTCACCGTGTCACAATATGTCACCGAGTGTCACCATGTGTAACCATGTGCACCGCATGTCATCGTGTGTCACCATGTGTCACTGCGTGTCACTGCATGTCACCGAGTGTCACCGTGTGTCACTGCCTCTCTCTGACTACGTGGGAGCAGGACTCGAGGAGAAGCCGGTTCCAGAGGGCACAAATCACACGTTTAGCAGCCCGGAGAAGGTGCAAAGCACACCCAGCCAGACCACGCTCCTTCCCAAAGGCTGTCCCCTCTCCTTCCCTGTGGAGTGGAGCCCTGCACTGCGGGAAGCAAGGGGCATGGCAAACCTAGGAAGGAGCAGTCTAAAAGCAAGGGAACAAATAGCTGCTGAAACTGGAAATAGTGTCTTGGTGGGAGGCTAAGAATAAATCTGTCATACTTAGCCTGTCTTTCAGCTATTGCAGAGCAGGACATTACATCTAACAATGAACACAGCAGGTAGCACACAGGAACAATATGGCCCGAGGGAGCCACCACCCTCCCCTCTCTGTTGCTTCTTATAAGTATTCTTACATAAGCATACTCATTATTTATGCAAGACTAGAATCTCAGATTCTTCATTTTAACAATAACCAAAAGAAAGAAATTCTTGCTGACTGTTTAGCATCTTCAGAGAACAAAGTAAGGAGGAAAGTGGAAACTCCCATTCAGCTGACATGGAAAGATGCAGTGGCACTGCAGGTACATTGGCTTCACAGGGTTCCAGCTTCTATTACTGCTGGAGAGCCCCAATCCTTCTCACCCTGCTTCCCTCCCACCCCTGACAGAATCAATTCTAGCTATTATGGAGATACCAATCTGTTGCTTCAGTTAATGAGAACAAAACTGATAGGAAAGCTTCACGTAAAAACTCACCAAAAATGGGAATACATGGGCTAGTTTTTGTCAGAAGTAACCCAATGATGACATAAAGTAACTGGGAGTTTTGCTAACTGTGAACAAGGGAAAAGTAGAAGGGATCTGAGAATGCACTATAACAAAAAAAAACTAGCCAAGCATCTCATGAATAGACAAAAATTGACCTATCTACAGACTGAAAAAAAAGCCCATACTGAATTACCTATTGAAAGAGATGAGGTGATGTTTATTTCCAAAGCCACCATAACACCCACAGATCACACTGCACTTGAATGAGTGTGGTAGACTCCATAGGATCTGCTTTTTAAAATTTTTTACCTGAGCCCAATTTTTACAGGCTCAGTCCTTCAAGGATGACTTTACAGAACAACTGGAGCTACTACCAAAAGAAGGGGTTTCCATGCATAAATGTGTCCAAACAAACTGGATGATTTTGCAGATCTGTCCCCACCTGCACATACTAACCAATTTCCAAAAGCTGACATAAATGTAATGTAGAAGATAGTCCAGGTACTCAGGCCAGTTTGCAGTTTAAACAAGAGAATTGGCAGTGCAATTAGGATTTTTAATTTTTTTAAAGAAATACTAGTTGTTGATGTTGTTAACACTCTGAGCACATTTCTTAATTACAATATGTGCACTACAGTCCCTTTCCTCAGTCTGTTTGCGTGGGTGCTCTGGGATCCTTCACTTTCAGCACTGGAGTCTGTCCTTACAGATTAACACAAAGGAGCAGAGTGTGAAACACTGTAAATCAGGAAGCATATGGGAATAAACTCAAGGAGTGAAAGACAAAGTAGGAGGAAAACTATATTCATAAAGACAGTAGGTCTAGGCAAATGTTACACTGGGTATAAAAGGCTATATATTACCCTATAAATGCTTTACATAACTATGTATTCTCTACTCAGAACTTTTAATACTCTATGGAGATTACATGCATGTGGTCCTAAATACAGCACTCACTCAACATATGAAATACCCCTGCTAAAAAAATTACACAAGATCTAGAGGAAAAAGTCAAATAAAACTATCAGATCCTTTTGTAAAGGAGATCAGCCATTCACACATTTTAATATTCTTTTAAGTTACTGGAAGAAAATCAAGACAACAAGAAGTTAATGACAGTAACAGACCTTGGTATTTGATTCATTTCATGGGAGATTTATGAGAGACATATTTTATAATGTGTTTACTAAGATTGCTTTCCCTAAAGTGGACTAAGCTTCTATACTTTGACCCTGAACTCTAAAGTCATAATCAACCAAATAATATCCATAAATTGCACTTAAGAGAAAACAAGGCATTGCCCTGTCCCAAATTTTATCTTCTAAATGATGGAAATTCCAGCTAATTTTTGCACCTGTTGAAATTATACCAAGAAAATAATTCAGAGAATATCGCATAAGAAAGGTGTACATTTGAATGGTACAAGCTCCACTATTGCTCTAAAATGACTGAATGTTTGTCATTAAGACAAACTAACCAGAAGACCCAGAAGAGGATAAGTGAGAAAATAGTGGTGAAATTAGAGGCTTGTGAGATAGCACTGAAAAAGGGCAGTAATTAATTTCTAGCCCTATTAATTTGTTGCTGAAATATGACTTCCTGCTGTGAAACAGAATCACTGGTCACAACTGAGAAAGGAATTAAAAATATTCTAATAATAAAACAATTTCGTTTAATTTTCATTTAATCCTCCTATATTCATACCTGCTTTCTGAAGGTGGTAAAGTATGCATATTCTTGTCAATTTAGCTACTGACTGAGTTAAAAGTGTGGGGTTTAAAAAAATGTCATTTTCTTAAGGGATAATGCATATATGATTGAATTGTATGAAAAGCAAAGGATCATAGTAGGACCTAGAGGAAATAAAAGGTGACATCTTATGTGTCTGTTGAGTTCCTAAGTTTTGTATAGCTCCAGACAAACCTTGAACTACAAATTAAATACTTCTCTAAACAATAGTAGTGCAGCCTCAGGCTGCCTGCTTATTTTGGTGAGTGTGTTGTGGGTTGCTGAGGGATGAGGAAGAAAAATGGACAGCTCTTGAACAAGGACCAGCTTCCTCAATCTTGAGAGACAGAGATAGTGATGAGGAGTGCAGGTGGTGGTTATTCCCACCAAAGGAACATTCTTTTGCTTCTGCTTGTAGAAAAGTCTGTCTGTGTAGGCACCTTCCTTTTCCTAACCA
>VXBI01001488.1:0-47804 GCA_013397375.1 Toxostoma redivivum | reverse complement strand
CTTCTTCTTTCCCCCCTTGCTTCCTTCCCCTCCCTTTATCGCCCAGCCCTCCTCCTCCTCCCCGCGCACACGCGTACACGCACACAAAGCTACACACACACACAGAGACACACACGGAGACACAAGCACGGCTTTCAGCTCGGCTTGTAGCCGAGCATCGCCCTAGCCGCCTCGGTCCGTGCCCCGGTCCCGGCCGACGGGAGGCAGCCCCAGGACGGGCCGAGGGGGCGGCCACTGCCCGTGTCTCCCGGGCCCCTGTCCCGGGATTGCCGCGTGTCCGGGCCGGGCCGGGCCGGGCCGGGGGCTGAGACCGGGACAGGAGCAGGGACCGGGGGCAGGGCAGGGGCAGCCGCCGGCCGGCTCCCGCGGCGGCCGAGGGCTGTGCTGGCTGGAGCCGGGCGGTGGTTGTGCTCCATATCCCTGCGTGACGCTTTCCTAGTTGTGCAATATCAGCTCGCTGATAAGGTTACTCAAATGTCGGCATTTAGAAGGAAAAGCCGAAACCCTCGTCCTCTCAGAGCTCCAGGAGCTGCCGCCGGCGCGCCCCCCTCTACCCCTCCCCGCTGCCTTTGCATCCCGATGCAGGGACAGCAAAATCCCATTGCTGTTGTCGCTGCAACCCTGCTGCAGTGGAAGAAGGGAACCACCCCACAACGCCCCCAGGCCTGGCTTTGGTGCCGGGCCAGCAGACAATGGCTCTGGCGAGATGCCGCCGGGCCCTGCCTCCCAGCCCCGCTCCCGAGCAGCGGGGCGGCCCCGGCCTGGCACCGCCCGCCCGGCGCTGTCTGCCCGTGCCCGGAGGGAAAGAGGGCTGGGAGCAGGGCTGAGCCCCATGCCGGGGGTTGTGGGGGCCCTCGGCTGGGTCAGGGCTGCTGCCTGGCCTTCCTGCGGGGCTCCAGATGTGCCAGCGGCTCCCTCGGCTCGGGGGATTCAAACCCCGAGCAGCAATCGCTCCCAACCGCAGCATCATCTGGCTTGGTGGGCAGCTGCTGTAGGGGAGGGGGCAGAAGCAAGGAGAGTGAGTATGGGACGCGTGATTCCTGTTCCTGCAAATACGGCTTTGGGAAATAACTGAAGTGTTCACGTGCAGGAGCCGAGAGACGCCGGGGGGATATGTGTGCGTGTGCGTGTGGCTGACTGACAGGGAGACGGGAAATCTCTGCGCCTTTGTCTGGCAGCAGCCCTGCACAGGAGCAAAGGCACGCTCGCTTTCGAGGACTGAGGGGGTACAGGAGCAGGCGTGTGGGAATTCACTGAATTTCTGCTCCTTCTGGTGTACCTGAATGGAAACCATGGAGCGTATTGCTCCCTGTTCCTTGCCCTCCAGCAGGTATTCGATGCGAGTGTGATTGCTGGTGAATTAAAAGCCCTGAGTCACAAACAGTATTAATACGTGCAAGGAGAACTATAAACACATTTCCGAAAATTCCCTGGGGATGCTGCTTTCTCTGTTTCATGGTTGTCCTCTCCCCCTTGACTGGCTATTTTTCATAGCATTTCCAGAGCTGTATTTTCGAGGACGTAAAATCTTGTCCCCATGGCAATCCCAACAATACTTTCTATAGTGAACCAGGATTTCCAGTCAGCCCACAGTGATCCTAAAGCCGAGCTCCTTTGCATTTGGAGATGTGGTGTATAAAGTCTGGTTTCCTCCTGCAGTTCATGAGCACCTCCAAAACTGAGATGAACATGGTGTGAGCCAGGAACTGTACAAGACGGAAGGCCAAAGGAACTTCTCAGGAAAGCAAGGACCAGGAATATATAATATAATTTGGGGATATTTACATATTTTCATAATAATGGCATTAAAAATATTCCCAAGGGATCTTCTGTGTTGGATACCAGCTGACTCTGCAATCTTTTGGGCAAGTTCTGTAAAACGAGTTTATGGTCATTTACTGCTTTGATGCTTTAGGGCACTGAACCTCATGACTAGGAAATTTCCCTGATGGTCAGTTCATAAGGATCCCCATGATGTTACAGCCCCAGACTTTTTAGTTTTGCCAAAGATTTTTCTGATTTTTAAATGAGAGTAAATGTAATATAAATATTCTTTAGTATTGTTCTCCTCTATGGATTCTCTAACTTCTCACAGATTTGTCTAAGCAAGTCAGTATTCCCCTGACTTCAGTGCAAGAAATGTACTCCTGAAATTAAAGAACAGTAAATGTTTGTATGACTGGGGTCTGGCTTCTTTTTTCAGAAACTGCTTGTCCAGTAGCAACACTGCCTTCTTTTTTTCCGCTCATTTTGGGACAGAGCCGTGAATTCTCTAAAATCAGTGTAAGTCACAGCCCTAGATGGAGCTTTGCTGCTATCTATAAACCAGACTCCACTGCTGAGCTTAGAATCAATTATAGGTCTGAGATACAGTGACAAAAGATTTACATAGTTTCTCTTTCCCTTCCTTCATATACCTTCTTTCTCGTGGAGTGATACTGAGGTAGTCACAGTACCTTAGTAATGTTACATGTACTTTCCATACCAGGATTGTTCTGGTGAAGCAAAATGAGTGTTGTTGCATTTTGGTGGCAAGAAGTCAGCTAATTTCTGTAGAATTAAATTCTCTCCATAACAGTTTGCATTAGTGGTGTAGCTAGAAAAATTGCATATCTCCTTGTTCTTTTATGTTTGCTTGTATTTGTTATTATTTGGAGAGTGCAAAGAAGATGCATGTTCATGCAAAACTGTCATATGTCAAGTAACTTCTATGGACAACAGCACACTTAGATGGCAAAGAGCTGACATTCTCAATATAAATGTCTGAGGCCATGAGTTGTAAAGGATAGCAAGCTTAGGAATTCTTAGTTTAGATATTGATGAGATGATAATTTTTTAAGTGCTTTATTGAGTTTTGTGTCAACAATTTCTTCCTGTGATTATTTAAAAAAAAAAAATTCCAACAAATCAGTTGAAAAAGTCAACTAATATTTGTCGTTGTAATACCCTGCTAGACATGCACTCTATCAGTCATTTGCATATTAAAGGAAAGCACTTTTCAGCACATTGCTGATTCCATTTGCAAGAAGGAAATTGGACCCTTGCTAACATAGTTTTCGGCTAACACCTTCAAGGGTTGAACTAGAGCAAGGCAGCAAGTTCTTTCTTGCCTTCTATGAAATTCACATTGCAGGAAAGGTAGTAATTGGTAAACCATAGTCCTTGCATCTCATTTGTATGTTTAGGTTTGAAGCCTTATACAAAACATGAACATTTCTTCAGGTAAGTACATACTGATCCTCTTTGCTTAAATGTGATTTGAGACTTGCTCAAGGCCATGCAACAGGGGCTCAATCAGATATTAGCAGCTCTCAGTGGGAGTGTCTGTATCTCAAACTCACTTCAGTGGACTTTTCCTTGAACTCTATTCAAAGAATGTTTTGAAACGTGACCAGAGGCACAAATCTTCTAACCTCATGCTTATTCTGCCATAGAGTTTACACATTTATTAAAAAAAAAAAAATAAAGGACCATGCAACATCTATGTGATAAAGCTCCCAAGGTTAATTCCTGTCTCAACTTATTATTCAAAATAGGATTCTAGGCACATAATATGACTAGTAAGCTAAAAATAAGCTCTTTATGCAAATTTTTCAATCATATGGGAAATAAATTAAAGAAAGGGAAGCCAAGTGATTGTTTTCCAGGTCTCAGTTTCACATGTGAAATCCTCTTTTCACATGCTTGACTCCCTGAGAGAGGATGCTTTCCTCTCACTCCATATATTGCTAGAGGAAACAGGAGCTGGCAGTGAGCCCAAGAGTGTAAGTGAAGAGACAATCCCTTTGGGCAGTCACTTTCTGCACTGTCTCCCTGCCAACAGCAGCAGGGTGTTGACAGTAATATCAGGGCTTGGGTGCTCAGTTGTTCAAACACCAGAGCACGATATTTGTGGTGTGCCACATCCCACAAATTGCTACTGACAATTAAAATTTAAAAAGGGTAATTAATTCATGGAGCAACGTTTTTAAAAGGAGAACCTTCCCATCCCCTGCCCCCCACCACTTGACTTCAGAAGAGGAATTGCAAAATGCTTGTCCTAGCTGGACAGGTTCTGGTGCTAATTGGCTTTAGAAGAAGCAGCATTTCCTTTTTCACTGTGCTTGACAAAAGGGAATTTTGCAACAGGTCATGACTTTCAGAAAGTAGTGGGAGAAGAGGAAGAGGAGAGGGGAGAGGGGAANGAGAAGAGAAGAGAAGAGAAGAGAAGAGAAGAGAAGAGAAGAGAAGAGAAGAGAAGAGAAGAGAAGAGAAGAGAAGAGAAGAGAAGAGAAGAGAAGAGAAGAGAAGAGAAGAGAAGAGAAGAGAAGAGAAGAGAAGAGAAGAGAAGAGAAGCCAGGCTGGGAAGCTCAGATTACTGCACAGGAAGCTATATACCCTCCAGTAGCAGATGCTCCTCTCCCACACCAATCTGCCTGACTGTTTTCTTTGCCTTGCCTGTACCCATAAACAATAAATGA
Source organism: Toxostoma redivivum (assembly GCA_013397375.1). Taxonomy (NCBI): domain Eukaryota; kingdom Metazoa; phylum Chordata; class Aves; order Passeriformes; family Mimidae; genus Toxostoma; species Toxostoma redivivum. The sequence continues at coordinate 43,344 of VXBI01001488.1, read as the reverse complement.
AGAGTGCTGAGCCTTTCTTTAATGCACACGGAAAGCTGTGGCAACACAACAATTTGGAAGCCAGGCTATTCAAATAGTGCAAGTAGAAGGCTGCCTGCATACCATCAATAGCAAAGCAAACAAGATGAGGGGGCCTTCAGCTGTCATTTCTGGCTTTTCAGGAATGCTACAAATTTAATGTCATCATTCTCTGAAATTTCTAATAAATGGACAAGAAGCAAGAGATATATGTCTCAAAGTGTCATAGGGATATCCTTAAGTTTGCAGGGAACCACCAGACTTCCAGTTATTTGTCTTACATTTTTCACACAGGGTACAGGGGTACATGGTTTAGCAGTGGAATTGGCAGTGCTGGGTTAGTGATTGGATTTCATGATCTTACAGGTCTTTTCCTACCTCAGTTATTCTACGATTCTGTATGTAAATGCTGTGTTTGAAAGCTATCTCTAGAAACAGTGATTGAGTTGCAAAGTATCTGAGAGAACTGAAAACAATACCCTAGCATATCTCCTGCCTGAAGAAAAGCCAAAGTTTCACAAGTGCTTGCCATCACTTTCTGAATTTTGCAGTAACCTTCCTCTCATTTATATGAGTAAAAATAGTAATTTTAAAAGTGTGTAAGTGACAATATCAGCATTATGCATCACAAAAGCATGATGAATCATTTCTCCTAGTGCAACTCAGCAACCCCTTGTTCCTGCAGTGCTAGGTTTCTCCTGGGCAAAAGTGCTGATTTTATGGCGTGTGTGTGGGTGTCAATAGAGATTGCAAACAGAAAACTCAGGCAAATGGAAACACTGGATTTTTATGCCATCATTGAATATAAGTTTATTTCAATGCAAAGGTAAAGCTAGATAGGCATTCAAAAGACTGTGGTGTCCATTCAACATACATAGACATCCATATGTACAAAAGACAAGGCAGCTATTCTTATCAGCTTTCCATTGAAAAAGGAATGACAGAAGTAAACACTCAGAATGAAACAATGACTAATAGCGTCAAACTGCCTAGGCTATTGTATGGGCTTTGGCAGTCCCCTTGAGGATTGCCAGTCCACTTGCTCTTAAGAAATAGCACAGAAATAGGGAAATACCTGTCAGAGACCACCACCAGGATACCCACATTGCATGCTGTACTCATGGATGACTTTTAGAGCGACAAAATGTACCCAGCATCATTAATTAGGTGAATTATGTAATTCCAAAGTGGGGCTCCCTCCCTCCACAGCCAACATTCTTACAAGTTGGCATGACACAGAAGAGTAGTATAAGTCACTGTATATGAATATACAGAAGGACTTACTTATTTAGCTTGGAAAATGGCACTACCGTTGAGGCCACACCTGTACTATGTGCTCTGTTATATAGTTATCTCTGAGCTGGCTTTAAACTAGTGGCAACTTGGAACTCACCCCAGGTTTATTACTTTATGTTGATTTTCTTGGGCGGATTTTACTGTTTGTGCTGAATGCTGCTGGGCATTTGCTTTAAAACCATCTTAAGTGCATTCAGCTATCAGGCTTCTTTCTGTTTTTGGCTTCCCAAACCCATACAAGTGCAACAATCTTTTGTCTCTTGTAAGACTGTCGGCCGGTGAGGTTTTTCAAAGTTTACATGTGGGTTCATCTATCTAATCTATCTATGTATTTTTCAACCCTACTCCCTTCTTAATTTAATTTTAGGAGAAAAGAAAGGAAAAAAAAAGAAAATAGAAGAAACTAAGTTTTCCACTCAACAAAATATAAAAATAGCTAGGAGATCTGCTCAAAACCTGTCTCAGATCCTTGACATTCAATCTTACACCAGGTTAAGGAGTGAGGGATGAAGTTCTTGAGGTAAAGCAAACCTGTCTCAGATCCTTGACATTCAATCTTACACCAGGTTAAGGAGTGAGGGAAGAAGTTCTTGAGGTAAAGCACATCGAGTCATTTAAACTTTCCTGATGTGATGCTTTCTTTGTAGTGCCAGTTTGTGAAAAGCAACGGAGAAGTGCTTCTTGTAACTGCCATAATCCTGGATTTTAGTTGTTGTGGTGTATTTCACAGGTGTCACAGACTAGGCGTTTGTGTGTGTGTGTGTGCTGCAGGTTAACCTTCTTGATGATGGAAGGCACAGCTCTTACAGCATCTCTCATCTCACAGCTCTCTTATCACCTGACAAATGTGTGTCCTTGGCACCCACACAGCTCCTGAAACTTGTGAGTCTTTTTCTCTCGCATTTTTCTTTTAAGTTGGAGGAAAATTACAATGTCTAAGTGTAAACAGAGGTGGGGACTGGCAGGGACATCTGTTCCAGCAAAGTCACACATGAAGGTTGTGTGGATTGAAAAGGACCCTGTGCTTGGTAGGTATTTAGAATTTTCTCAGGCTGTATCACTGTCTCACTTCTTCAAATAATGTTACCTGGACTAGCTTTGCTCTTGAGGCCATTAAGACTGACTGGGAGGGGGCTCAGGAATTCACTACTTTGCCCATAGGAGTGTTCAGGTTATTCCACACAGAAAGGTATGGACCAGTGCTAGAGGCTGAAAACTGATAAAGCTTGTGATTTTTGTTTTTAAAGTGTCAGGCTTAGATGCGTACACCCACGGACATGGTTGATGGCAGAAAAAGTAGTGGTGGGAACAGATGGAGCAGTGTCCATTTTCCCTTGCAAGAAGAGGAACCCTCAGCTTTACTCACAGCTTCTGGTGACAGCAGGGTGTGTGCCATCTCAAGTTTCACCTCATGCTCATTTTCATAGATACAAGTTTATTTATGTCTAGCAGAAACAAAAGCATTCCCTGGCATGTTTTAAGGTTGGTAGGAAGTTACTACACACATGCTCAGGAAAAACAACAACAGCAACACTAATACAAATTGAAATAGTGGATTATTGCCAAAATATGTCACTGCAAGCAGGCAGACAGGCAGAGCTCATTTATGCAGAAAGGTGTACAGCTACTTTGAACCTGAATGCAAGCTATCACACAGAAGGAGTAAGAGTAAAAATATGTAGGTTCCTTTTTTTTTTGAGTTCATGGTTGTTTGCTATTGATATTTATAAGGGTTCAACATCCATTTATAATGGTTTCTCATTGTGCCTTATACAGAATGAATGTGAAATTTGGGATGGTACCAAACATTCCAAAGGGAGCATATCTCAACTCATAGCCTTGTGGTATTCGGACGATTGTCTCCCTCACTTTTAATTTTTTTATTTCACAGCAGTGGTCTTCATGAAACCCGCATTCTGGGATAAGAAAGAGCCTGTAGATTAAATTGGATGTGAGAGTTGTCTGTCTCTGCCCACAAATGACGTGTTTGTGTGCAGAGCCCTGCTGCTCAAGCAGCGTTTGTCCACTCTTAAAGAACTGCTGCCACCAGTGGGCTGTGGTTGGGATCGACACACACTTCTAATGCTACACATCCTCAATGCTTGTCAAATAGCCAAAATATTCCAAGAATCCAGGTCTAAAATCAAGCCGTGCCTGAACAGGACATCTGGACGGAGATGTGTACTAGGTGGAAAGTTTCATTCCTCTCTCAGCAATACACACTCAGCATAAATGTTAATTATGTTCATTTAGACACACCCTCAAGTTCCATAAGGGATCCTTTTCCCCTAATAAACTTTACACTGCATCTGCTAGTGTTAGTCCTGCCATTGCTTAGTCCTAACATTGGTTATTTGGAGCGAATGCAATTGTATTTGCATAAACTGTAGGGTTTCAAATTTTACTGGGGATTGCCATGGGTTTGCACAGATTGAACATCAGTATTCAAGAAAACATAGGCTTTAAACACTGAAGGTCAGCTTCAGCGGAAAAGATCCATGTGTGTCCTGAAACAGGACACATAAGCTACTTTAAGCACCCAGTGCTTTGCTGTTGACTAAGTTTATCAAAGAGCTAGAAACTACATCACTCCAGAATTCCTTAATATTTGATCAGACCATGACTAACACACACCAGAACCCTGATTCCTTGTTTTTACCATTTCTGTGAGAATGTGGCCAGAGATTGTGGTGATGATAATCCTTATATATATATGTACCTACAGATGTGTGTGTATGTATAATACATAATATGAATATTACAAGTACAATATATCATACATATTTTATATATACTGTAATGCAGAACATAGAATATGGAATATGTAATACATATACATCATAAAAATTCAGAATAATATATAGTACATTTTTAATGCAATATGATAATGTAGTATACCTATAATATTATATTTCATTATGCTATATTGACTCAATGTTTTTACTTATATTTCTTAGCCTGAGGGTCATTCACGTTAACATTTTTTTACCTTGCTGGAAAATACCAACCCAGGCAGTAAGGGTTAATGTTGCATATCCAGTTCGCACACCACTAAAATGAAAGCAAAGCAGCAAAGCAATAGAGAATCTTTCCTATTTGGATATGTTACTGACATGGGCAAAATTATTTAAGAGGAAAAAATTCAGGCTTCTCAGACAAAATGGATTTCCTGAAAAGCTTTATCATCCTGGAGCACTCAACCCCTCTTAGTGCTGAGGACAGCAGTGTGTACTGCACAGCCCACAGTTTTCTCAATTCTCCCATCTGGATCCCAGGAGCATCCACCCAGCTACACATTTTCACCCATTAAAAGGTGATACTGAATTGAAATATAGCCCTGCAGTGGGTTCATGCACAAAATTGTTGTTCACATGCAGTTTACAACTATGACCATCTTTGTTATGAAGTTGAAAAATCTCAAATTTGCTTCAAATTCTTCAAAAGAGTGAGGGACTAGGACTCTGTAAATGTGGGCTGATTTCATTACTGACTGAGTAGTGAAATAAATTATCTAAATGAGTGAGAGATCTAAATGAAATGAACGATCTAAAGAGACTCTCTCCTACTGATCCTGGGGTAGAATTATAGCAAGAACTTCATTTATCACTTGCTGGTAAGCAAAATTACTGCAGTGAGTCTAAACCCATATTTTTGTTCTGTGTTTGCAACTCAAACACACTGCCATGAGGAAGGCTCTAAGGGGAATACTAATAATTAGGTAGTATGTGTTTTTTTCAAGAATTCATTAATATGAGGAATCTAAAATTATATCTCCTCTCCCAGAGTAATATGAGGTTATAAGAAAAATAGGAATGCAACTCTATTGATAGTAGGAGGATGGTACTTAGTTGTCTTTCTCAATTAATCTGTAGAATACTTCACCAAGAAATAAAAGAGTCTGTTTGTGTTTGTTCAGGCATTTTTCTTGGACCCATACCACTGGGCACAATTGCTTCATCATCCCCATCCATCTACAGCTTCCAACTCCATGGTTATGTGCTCCATAAATAACTTGCTTTGGATTTGCTGACTTTGCCAATAATTGCTGTTTACACTGTATTTGGAAAATAACACAATTTATTTTGAAGATAAAACAAAAATTTTGAAGACTAATTTTGTCAATTTTTTAAAGTTAAAATCAACAGAGGCAAAGAGGAAGCTCTACAATTTATGGTGTTTTTCTTTCCTGAGGGAAGAGAGGATGAGCAAGAAGTATGAAGGGAGTTAGTCAAGAGGAAATGATAAGGCTTTTCAATTTCCTATTCTTGGTAAGAATGAGGGACCCAGTGAAGAACAACCTGCAGTCAGAGAGAGGAGCATTCACTTGTTTCCAATTTAATTTTCAATATTCTAAGTCAGTAAGTCACCCCAAAAGCTTTGAAGAAGCAGATCTTATAGGAATACACATAATCTCATTACAGTCAACTACTGGGAAAGTACTTTGGTTAGTAGACTGCACTGTATATGTTTTATTTAATTGAACATTTATATGGCTTCATTAGCTGAACTGTAATTAGAGTTTTAACATATGCTCAGAAAATATTCTATGATGTGTTAATATTGCTTCTGGAAAATATTAAGATGATGCTTACTAAGACATTAGAATGCAAGGCCTAGTAGAACAGAGATTAAACAAGAATAGATAACTGCTTTATTAAAAAAAAAAAACAAACTTATGGGGACTCTGAAGTCCGATAGTGAGGAAAAAATAGTGCCATAGATTAGAAACAGCAGGAAAAATAGGCTAGAGGTAAATATTCAGGTCTGGGTACAGCAAGTGATCAATACAGCAGAGTTGCAAGGACCCATGCAAAGACTGTGATATGGATGCTTCTCCATCCATTTTTGGAGTGAGAAGCCCACTGTGCATTAGAGTGAGGCATGAGGCTTTATACTCCTTCAGGAGAACAGACTGTAACTGGCCATTTGTTCCATAGCACTTTTCATGAGCTTTACCAACTCTTCTCCTTGATGCCTATTGGGAATTCACATAGTTAATTTTTAGTTTTATGAGAAATCTTTTTACCAAGAGAAGATGCATGGTGTTCCACTCTCACTGGAGATCTGCTTTTGCTACGAGGGCAGGTGATAAACAGGTATCTCCAGCTATTCTTTTTCCTCTATGTGTCATTCATTAGCTTTATTAAATCTTCATCAGGATGCTTTCTATTGACTTCTTTTGAAAGTGACTAGTGCTGCCCAACCAGGTTCCCTTGAGATGGATATTAGCCATGGCTTTTGAGACTGTCTCTGTTTTCTAGGCAGAGAACAGAGCAAAGCATGGTGACCACCATGGGGTTCAGTCACACCCATGGTGCCACCTTGCCTGTCTAGCCAGAGTGATTGCTACTGAATGCTTAGGCAGTTGTCTCAGATGAGAGCAAACCAGTCATTCATTTAATGGCTTGATTAAGTTTTCAGTTCTATTTATTACTTTTGTTACTCATTGGTTCCTGTATATTGTTTCCCTTTTTCGTCTGTAGCTGAGCAAAGCTTCTGAATGAGATGGAAAATGGCAGCAAGTGGTCTTTATTGCAATTCAGACCAGTCCTCCTTCCTCACGTGCATCTGCATTTGCTTTTCACCAGCTCTACAATCATGCTTTTATTAGTAATGCCTAGCAAACAAAACACAATTAGGGAGAAAATAAATTATGCCATGAAACAGAGAGTTGGTGTTTGCAGGGGATACTGTTTTGCTGAGGTAAGGCCAAGTGGAGCTGAGTTGTATTAATGCACTTATGAATTGATTGCTCAGAATGAGCTACCCTATGTCATTACACTTTGGGCAATTTTTTGGAGCTCAGCAGTTTGATTATCCTTTGCCTTTAATAACTGATACTAGACACAGACAAAGAAGTCACATATGGAACTGCTCTTTTTATTTCAGCCATTGAATCTTTCGAATATCCAAAGTTCCTTTTGATTTGGGGAAGATAACACAGAAAGTCAGCCAGCATAAAAAGTCATTTATGCTTATTAATCTGCGTCATTTCCCATCTGCCCCCAGCATCCATAGTAACTCACCTTGAATTTGAAACCTTAAAAGAGCCCATTATTTCTTTTGTAGCTAAGATATGCTGTGGATATTATCTAAATTTGTATTCCATTAGCATTTGTCCTGTGATTTGGTGCCAAAATAGGTCGATTTGGTGGCCATTCCCTACTATCCCCAGACTATAAGGTGGGCTGAGGGTGTGGAATATCAGCTGAGATGGGGACATCAGAGACTTACTTTTGATACTTGTAGTCCAAACTGTCTCAGGAGAGAAAGCTACTGTTTTCAATTAATGGACAAAGGAAAAGAATGAAAGATGAAGGAGGGATTTGGTAATGGAGAAAGAATGAAGTAAAGAGTGAGACTGAGCAGACTATCTCAGAGAACTGATTAATTATTTTCTGACACAAAGTTTTTACCCAAGGCTTTTTTTTGGGCAAGATTTCAAGAGACACTGTAAAATGATTTTGTATATATAAAAGGGTATTTGGGATAATTTTTCTTTCAGCATCTTAAATACTTTATATAAATCTGCCACTTTTCAAATGATGTATTAAAGTACTCATGTGGTTGCATAATATCAGTGTTCCTCTGAGATTTTACAAATGCATCATCAGCATTAGGTGGATGAAATCCAGCCTCCCATAATCCAGATGCCCAACACAGGCAATGCTTCACTGAACATTTCAATATGCAGCCTGGAGAGCAGGGGAATGAGCCAAATTTGCCTTAATGTTGCTACCATACTTGTCCTGAAGCTTACATTGGGAGCTCAGGAAGCTGCAGGAGGAGGATGCAGTCTGCTTGTAATTGTGTTTCCTGAATTTGACTAGGGAGGGACCAGAGGCATCTCCCACAGGTGATGCCTTCCATGGGTGCTCAGGGGGATGCTGAACCCCTCTGTCCTCCACTTGTGATGGCCCCTGGCCCTTTGCAGAGCAGAGGTGCAGCACGTGCTAGTGTCTGCTCTTTGCACTCTGGCACCAAAGATGGGGCAACCTCCAGGGAGATGGAGCTACTCAGACCCTATGGGGTTAAAATTTTAACATACTAGGAGAGCATCTTGAACCTCATTCAGACCATGGTGGACTGCAAACATTGCATAAGCATGAGTGCAAGGGGCATGGCTGGAAACCACTTGGCATGGGAAAAGGGGCAAGAAGGGGCATTCAAGCTAAGGCAAGATTGAGTTAGGCAGTGAGGTTGAGATACATGTATTCAAGCTGAATCATTCTGATGAAATTTGACAAGATATTTATGGAGCAAATAAAAGTAATAACTTAAGGGGTTCTTCAAAGAATATGGAAGAGATCTCTGAAAAACTGTAAAGGTCAAAGTCTACACTCATTTTTAAATGGTGGAATACAGAGACACAGCATCACAATATACTTAACAGCCTAACTTCAAGATTCAGAAAAAAGATTAAATACCAAGAAGATAACATCATGATTAAGAACTGCCAACAAGGATCAAGCCAATCCAATTTCTTTCTTTGCATAATGGGAAAGCAATAAGTGTAAAATATCCTAACTCCCATGGGGCCTGTGAGATTGTTCCTGTTCTTGTAACCAAACTGAGGAAGTACAGCCAGGATGGGAAACCCCTACAAAACATGTTCACTAAAAGTAAGAATCAGCAATCAGTCCTCTATCAAGGTGAGAGGTGTTTTGAGAGGGGTATTTTTATTAGCAGCCTGACAGACACAGTCTTTGTCAAAAAAATGGAAGTGACTTGGAAAATTTAGTCTCACAGAAAAAATGGACACTCCCTGATTACCTCGCCTGCTGCTGAAAGCATTGCAGAGGATGCGAGTCATCCTGCCTAAAATCAGTCTGCAGCTGTAGCCCAGACTCTCCCCACAATCAGTGCAACAGTCTCAGATGATTCAGCCAAGCCAAGGAGAGAGGTTGAGGAAATGAATCACCCTCCAGTTTCCTCTCACTGCCATCCCATTGACCATAGGAGAGTGTAGAAGGACTACTACACTATAGTCACTTAGCTTTTAGATAGCTAGTATGAGGTGAGACTTTTAGTCCTTTAGTAGCAATCATTTAGCTACCCAGGCTTTTCACAGATGTTTGAGTGCTTAATTCCCTTTAAAGTCAACATTTAGTGGATCTGATAACTTAACCTGGGATCTGTTGACTGAGTGAGGAGGTTCCCACAAGAATTAGGTTTTATGGGGATCTTAAGACTCTTGACTGTTCCTGGATTTTCCAGGCAAATCACTGGGCTCTTTAAGGATTCCTAAACTTAGAGTGTAAGCCTGGGCCACACTCCATGCCATATTACTGAGGGGAAAGGATTGTGCAATTTGCACAAAGAAATCAATGGAGCTAATGCTGATCCCTGCCTCAGCATCCTCTTCCCACACTGGTCATAATGATGTTAATGGAAGCCTTTCTTGTAAAATAAAGACCTAAAAATTGTATCTTTATGTAAAGAAACCTTAGATGGAAATGCTTCTTTATGTTTTCTACTTGGCCCTTTGCAGACATTCTGGAAGGATAGTGGCTTCCAAAATATTGATAATTCTGCTATTAAAGAATTATAAGGATGATTTTCCTTTTGGCATGAAAAAGATGGATGAACAGCAGAACTTTATGCATTGAAAGCCAGGAGACACACCTCTAATACCCCACAGGACTTTCCATGCAGCCTTTCAATGCTATGTTCTTTTTTGAAAAAAAAAAGAAAAAAATCTGTCACATCTCATCTCTGAGCCCAACCAAGCCTAAACCCAAGCACTCACAGAAGTGGAGTGTCTGGGTTGCTAAGGTCTGGAATAAATCAAGCCTTTTGGCCCTTCATTACAAGAAAGACATTGAGGTAACAGAGCATGTCCAGAGAAGGGCAACAGAGCTGTTGAAGGCTTTGGAGCACAGGTCTTATGAAGAGCAGCTGAGGGAGCTGGGCTTGTTTAGCCTGGAGAAAAAGAAGTTTTAGGAGGTTCTTTATCACTCTCTACAACCACCCGAAAGGAGATTGCAGCCAGGTGGGGGTTGCTTTTTTCTTCCAAGTCACAAACAACAAGTCATGCCATGGGAGGTTTAGATTGGATAATAAAATTCCTTATCAAATGGGCAACAAGCACTGTAACAGGCTGCCCAGGGAAGTGCTTGAGTCATCATTTCTGGAGATATTGAAGGGATGTGTGGATATGGCACTTAAGGAACAGGGTTTAGTGGTGGATTTGGCTGTACTGGGTTAATGGTTGGACTGGATGATCCTGGAGGACTTTTCCAATGTGAATCTTTGTGATTCCTGCTGGTTGGCAGCCCATCTGACCCCAGTGCACAGCCATACCCACCCCCCACTCTGTGAGCCCTTACAGCTCTGTGACCACAGCCCCCAGACACTTCTCACTCCACTCACAGCAGCTGGTTGCATCAAGGTGCTTGTGTCCCACTGCACCATCACCGTGACACCACTGAGACCTTCAGTGAAGACAGAGGACAAGTCAGTGTTGGTGCAATGACCATGATTTTAGGCACAAGCAGCTTTCTGAACAGGGTTAAATGAAATGGCTTCTCCTCTCTGTTTGGATAGAGACTGAAATTGCAGCATGTGTGAGGATCACTGAGACCAGAGCGACATCACACAGCTGAGGTCCAGAGGTCAAACCAGGTTCCATCCCTCTTTTTTTGAGGAAAGGCTTTCTGTGGTGTCTGTCCTGGCCCAAAATGCTCCAGTACATAAACCTGTTTGCTTCATAATATAATTATTATATAATTTTCATACAGTTAAAGGAACAAGCAGAAACTTACATCTTATGAACAGATGCCAATAATTAATCAAGGCAGATGCTTATGTGTTTTAATCCCTAATCCATATTTTAAAGCTTTCTCACAGCCTCTCATAGGACAATGCACTTTCTCCTGTGTATTTGGCAGCAGTGTTTGAAACAATGTGGAAATGAGTTGCTATATGACAAAATACTTAAACCCTATGTCCTGGTAGAATATGAAGGCAAATATCTAAGCATATTCCTGTATTTTTTCAATCCAGCTGTAAGGGGAAATTGCTCTCTCAGGCAGACAGCCTGCTGCTGCTGAGATCCTTGAAAGGCTCCACATCCTGAGGGAAGTTGCATTTAAAATTAGCACACCTGCCTCGTGTGTCATACAGGCAGATCCTGTTGCAGGAAAAATTAGATTAATAGGTTGGAAAACAGTAGTTAAATCTTTAATTTTCTCTTGTGAAGACATAAAGTGATTCCTTGGGCAGGATGTGGAGTGCGTCATTTTGACACAGTCCACTCACACCAGTTTGAATATTGGCTGATGCTTTGTAAGGTGCTGCAAACTTTAGAACTTTTTTTTTTAAGCATATTGTTGTGTTCTTTAACATTTTTTATAAATATGGCAGGATCAATGGGTACCTACTTCTATTGAAAGCAGTTTCTTTCTATCTTGAAGTTCCATGAGGGAAAAAAAAAGTAAATTGTAGTTTACAATAGAAGTCACAAAAGTAATGAAAAGCCAAAAGTTTCAATATAAACCATTATCATACCATGCAGTTTTATGAGTGTATATGTGCACATTCATGTGCATATACTTGTGTGTTTTAGTGCAAAGTAAAATAAGACTAAACAAAGCACAGCTTATCTTTTCTCAGGGATGCTACTCTTTGCTTGATTCTTGTTCTTCTCCAAGCCTTCTCACACTGTCCCATTTTCTTTTTTTTTGCATACCTGCCAGATTCTTCCTCTGCCCACAGAAAAATTTCTAGCATGTCTGTCACTATTTATATGGTTGCCACCACAACTGTTCTTGCTAGATTAGTTTTCTAACAATAATAGTAGATCAGATTTGGAAGTACAGTGATGCTTAAAAATAATGATAAACTAAAAAATACCAATGTATGTCATACAAAGCACATATATTTTCTTTCCATTTCTATGCAAAAGTTCTTGCTTCTCTTTATTTTCCCTGCTTGCATGACCCCTTCAGAATTGCAGCAGCCATCAGTACTCTGCTGAATTCATTGCACATTCATTTGCCACCTCTGCATGACCTTGTCACACTGAGCTTTGAGCCACGCTGGCTGAGCTGACATTTTATGGCTCCCCACATCCGTTTTGAGAAAGAAACTGAAAGAGAAGTACAGAGTGCAAAAGAACATTTTTGTTCTTTCTCTTCTCTCCTTGGCCTCCCCTCCTTGCCTGCCCCCTTTCCCTTTTAGGAATGTCATGCATACTAAGCCACATAGTTCATGGGGGAGCTGTGGGGGAAGGAGGTAGAAGTGCTGTTAAAGATATAGTTGGGGTTTATTTTCCTTAAGCCAGCTGTTTAAATAGTTAGTCATCCAAAGTTAGTCACTCCAGGCTCCCTCTGTGCAGCCACAGAGAGAAATGTGCACCTCCAAAGGCCAAAGACCCTAAGACTAAGGTGTCTACAGCACTCAGATAAAGCCTCTTTGGAAGTATTTGTTCCTCATTGTTCACTATAACCTGAGCCAAATTTATTAATTAAAACTGAGGGAAGTGCACCCCCCACTCAATACATTAGGGAGAATACAGTCCTGCTCTGACATGGGCGAAGGGCTGCCAGAAATAAGATGGTTGATCTTTTAGTGAGTGCAGCTGATATTATTCCTGTCTTAACAGCTTAAGTGGGGTGGTTATATGTGCTGTAGCAAGGTGCAAAAGTCCAAGGAGTATTCTTACTAAATTACAGAGTGACAGGTTAAGTGGACATGGAATGCATTGCTGTAGTTGAGGATAATTGTGGTTTTCTTCCATTTCCTTGATTGTATTTACTCATTCCATTTGCCTGAAGGATTGCTCCAGAAGTTTTTGGCTGCATATTTGAACTATATGCTATGTTTGTTGAACAAATACGGTAATTAATGGGTAACATTTATTTTCAAAAGAAATTTTTTAGCTATTTTCCTTCCTCCAAAGTTTCTTTAAAAAAGGAAAAGGATTAATCTTGACACAATTTGTCTGGGAAAACTAGAGTGGCAATATGATGATGCTGTGGGTAAACAAGGGAAAACAAATTCCTCCAGGGAAGTAGGTGCATGTTTCAAAATAGTTAGAATTTTAGAAAGAAAGAAAGAAAGAAAGGAAGGAAGGAAAAATATTTTTTTAGAGGGTAGTCACCCTGGCAGTAATCTGCATATTAAGTATGATGTGATCTACAAAAGAACTTAGTAATTTGCTTGACTTTAAGCACATGGTTAGTCTCACTGTCTATTCACATGCTAAATGTAATACTTACGCACTTCATTAAACATAGATTTGCTGCCAGGAAGCGTCACTGTAATTAGATTGTTATAGCTGTATATTTGAACCGTACAGCATAATTTCCGTGATTAACATGATCATTATTAAGGGCATCTTCTTTAGAAAGTGTAATTGTTTTTTTCAAGTTGTCTTTAGTGAAAAAACAGCTTTTTCACAGAGTGGGAGAATACCTTTTACGGTATCAATAATTCATGCTGCCGTATTTCTAGGGGAACACTGCACTCTGCTGGTGAAAACTCTTCCTCTAGCTTGTGGCACTCTGGAACGGTCTTGGGAAAGAAACAGATTCTGGTGAGCAGTACTGCTTTTCAACCAAGGATGTGCATTGTCTGCAGCATCCTTATAAACAGAAAAATGGGAACAGGTTTTTTATTTCCTCTCTACTTCTTAGTCTCTAAAGAATAGCCAAAAATATATAGATATTCTGCAATATTTCCTGCAGTAAAGAACATATGATAAGCACAGCTTGGCTGTCCACAGTATTTGCAGGGAAAGTTCAGTTTCAGATCTAAGCACCTTCTGCCATTGCCTGATGCGAATCCCACAAATTGAATTTCTGGTTAGAAATAGGTTCAGTCGGTAGGGCTCAGCCCCAAACCTACACTCCTAAAGTGAGTCCCTTCCCTCTTCACCCCTCCTTTTCACTACTTGTTTCATCTCTCCCTCATCCCTATTTTTTTACTCCTGGCCATTAGATGGCAATCGTGACTATCATCTGCTTCTCGCGTTCATGTCCTCTGGCAGCCAAACTTCTTGTGTGCCCTGGCTCCTAAGAGAACCTTCTCTTGTCCCTCTCTGCCTCTCTCATCTATAGCAGCAGTAGTTTTGCAGGGTCTGATTGCTACGCCTGGCAGTGGTTTACACGGAAGAAAGGAATTGTTTGTGTTCAGAGGGACACCATTTTCTCAGCACAAGAAATGTGCCCGCCAGCTGAAGCAGCAGCATTCCATTAACACCACCAGGAGCTCTCCCCTGTACTGTTTTCTTTCGTTTCCCACAGTTGCTCCAAGTGGCAGGGCTCTGGCTGGAATTTTAGAGGCACTGGGTTCAGCTTTATGTCTGTGAACTTAAAATGTCACAGGTAACTCTATTTATAGCCAAGATTCAGGTTAAAGCTGACATATGATGCAAAATCTTTTAGTTGAGAATCTCTATCACCACTCTCCCTTTGGCAGGGGTTTGAAGCTTGTCAGATGGATCACTCTGAGGCCAGCTGCTGACTTTCTCCATATTACAGCCCCTAAAGAAGTGTTCTGCTCCAGCAGAGACTGGTTTGTCTTTAGCCACAGCCTTTTCTGCCCCTTCCCTGGCTGCAGAGCTGCCATGGGGCCACAGAGGTCCCTTCTGCAGGAGGTGTCCACCAGCATCTCCACTGAGGTGTGCCCACACACCTGGTCAGCTGCATGAGCCCATGCTATAGACCTGCTCAGGATCAGTAACTGGTGCAAAGCTGCAGGCTCTGAGCAGCTTCTGATCCCTGCTGGAGGTGTTTGTGGTCTCCTGCCTCTCCAATATGTGCCTTTTCTCCTTCTCACAAAAGCAGGTCAGAGCTGCAGAGTGTGACTTGCCCACCAAAAGGGCAGGATATGCAGGTCAGGTGAGGCTGGAGGTGGAAAAGGACCCTGCACCCCGGGGATGTGCTGGAGTTTGGTGAAAGGGGGTGGTTGAGCCTGGGAGGTGGGGAAGAGGAATCACCCTGAGGCTCAGAAGCGATGCTGCCTGGTACAGCGAGCAAAGATGAAACTGTGAAGGCATTTCTAATTCTGGCATTTTCAAATCTTGAAGGCTTAACCTCCACCTTCTAATTTGGTTCCCTATACTATTTCTATTTCTACTATTAATACTATTTCTAGCTGTGTACTTCTAGGCCCATGCTGTGAGGAAATTAGTCAGCTGTCATGCCATTTTTAGGGGAAATTTTCCCTGACTGACTTTATGATTTGTTCTGATGCGTGTTTGTCACATAAAAACATAAGTAATGCTATCAGTTGTTAATATATTTAAGGGAAATTATTTTTATAGGGTTTTGATTTGTTTTACATACTTCTGCCACTGATAAAGGGTTTATGTTGAGATCTTAAACCCTGGAAGTCCATGCAGTTGTGGAGTATTTCTGGTCTTTGATGGCGTTAAATATAACACCTTTTTGTTCTTCTGAGTGGCTGAGGGAGTGATGGGGAATTCACAAAGCAGATAGGTAATTAAAATAATCTTTCAGAGAGGATGAAACTCTGCTTCTGGGGCAAGTAAAACACAAGGAAGGCAATTCAGAAGTAGTTATACTTGCTAAATTGGTATTCTTTTTTTTTTTTTTTACATGTGAAAATTATAAGTTGTCTGGACCAAAAATTATGTCCTCGTAAATCTCACTGTCTTTAAAAGTATGGTAAAACGGTAACTATAACATAGGAAGAGGGCCTTTACCTGGAAATAGAAATATATTATCACTGTGGATCAGGAATCACAAACACGCAGTTTTGTAAATTAAAATACCTTCTGCAGGTTTCAAATCTTAACTTTTTCCAAGCTGCTGTTCATAAAAAGGCTGTTAAAAAGCAAATGCAAGAGTCTGTTTGGCTTTTCAGCAGAAAAGATAATAAAAAACTGCAAGTTCTGGCACAGTAGCAGCAGAATATGCAGCACAGTTCTGTTTTTTGAGGCTAACATGACAGTGCGGTGTATCCAGAAAAGGGCTTTATCTGCCTAGATCTTTCTATTACCTGTTTCATTACTTGGTTGCTATCAGCAATGGTTATAGAAATAGAGTTTACATTTTTCAGTGTCACAAGATGACATTAGGTAACATGCATTATTGAACTGCCCTATAACCATAATTAAAAATAAGAAATGAAAATAATCAATCATGAGAAGAACTTTCTGCCCATCACAGGAGCATGGATTCTGTGAAATGTCTTGCTCCAGAAAGTCTGTCAGAAGAACAGAAGGACAACATCCCCACTGGAAAGGGGACAAAATACTTTCAGAATAACCTATTACTGATGCTTAGCCTGATGACATCATGGAGCAAATCCTGTTTAAGGCCCCCCAATCCAGCCATTTTGATCAATAGTTAAACAAAGATACACAATCATGTTAGTTTCAACTAATTTTACTCTAAATATCAACATTGAAAAAAACTGAACATGAGATTTCTTTGCAGATTGCAAACCCACCCATAACTGCTGGGGAATTTTCTCTTTCTCCCAGCTGCCAGTAGCAACACCTCACAGCAAATATTAGTCAGAAAGTTTCTGATTTCTCAAGCTTTCATTCAGTGTCACCAGAATTAAATATAGATAGAGGATGTAAATAGTAATACTTAGCCTATTTTTGCCACCTCTTTACTAGCAAGGAAATGAAAATAAAATAGAAACTACTTGTGGAAACTCCCCAAATCTGGAAGAGTTAATTTCTCTGTTGAAATGGGCTTTTTGTTAAAATTTAAATGGATGATGAAAATAGATCATGAAAATGCTGCAGTTTTGATAAGTCCTTTAACTGGCAATATTTAGAAAAAAGCTTTGATGTTGTACATGTGACACATCTGAAATTTTCAAAGCTAGATTATTTCACATTCTGGTATCAAACAGGAATTTTATTTAAAAATCATTCATCACTTTTCGGCTAGAAGGTTTGTAAAAACTGGATTTAAATTAATCTAAATGATAAATTTGTTACTTTTTTGTACTGGATTCAGGATTTTACAAATTCTCTATTTTTGGGGGGAATAATTATTTAATATATCAGTTGGGGTTTTTTTGCTTTTTGTTTTTTGTTTGCTTTTGGGGTTTTTTTTGCAAGGTAGAAGGCTGGTTCTGCACTGCTTAAACTATAAGGAACAAAATAGCAGGGAAAACACTTTATTATTGTCTTTAGTTTTTTTAAGTGTTTTATATATTCTTCAGTTCTAATTGCTTTTCACGTATGTGACCATTATTGAAAAAGTGGATTTAATGCCTTATTTCATCCCTCAGAAAAAATTCAAAATTCCTTTCCCATCTTAATTTAATTTTCTCTGTGTGGGCTGGTTTACATTTTTTGAGGAAGCCTTCAGAAAGTAGGAAGCTGAAAATCTCTTTCTTGATGCCTGGTTTGGGAGTGAACCACAGATGAGGGAGATGAAAGTACAACATCTCAGATAATTCATGGATCTGAAGGAGGCAGTGAGGTGGCAGCAGGAATATTCACTCCCTGGTTTTAAGATCAAGGGTAGCTGCCCAGATTCTCAGGCTCCACTTATATTTAGTGGAGATGATCAGGCTCCCAAACATAGGATCTGGAGCTTTTAGGAATCGTGTCTCTGACTGCAGAGGAGCCAACATAGCCAACATAAGCGTTTACAGTGCCACAAAAGAACATTTTCTGCTTCTGAAAAAGAGATTGATGAGATAATTATTCTAATTAGCACAAAACTAAAGCCCCCCTGGAAGTTCAGCAGTTTAGTAGCAGCCTATGTTATATACATTATTTAATTTAAATTGTCTCCAAAAGCACATGCCCATACATGTGTCCCAGCTAATCTACTTATGCCATTGCAATTGCAGGCAGATTTTCCACTAGGTTCAAGGAAGACAAACACAAAAAAAGCTGATTTCATACGGAAAAGATTTTTTTTTCTTAAATTAATCTTTGAAGTCCATAAGGCTCATCAAAAAAGGGGGGAAAAGAGAAAGATTATTGTTATGAATACTAATATCTTTGGGGTAGAAAGAATGTCTCCCTTAAGAGAAAATTTTATTCCTCTAATGCAATTAATATTCTAAAGAGGAAAGCCATGTCTTTTGAGAAAGCCCCTAAGTGCTTTCTTGTGTGCTTCCTCTGTGTTTCTTTTCTATTATTCAATAGCTCTATTTCAATAACTTTAAATAAATTATATTTAGCTGGTGATACGAGCCATGAAAATCCTGGACTTCCACCACTGCTTTTGTGCCTCTGGGGAATTGAATAAGAGAAAGTATAAATCCAGTTTCCATAAGACAGGAGTATGTACTGAAAGATGAGCAGGTGGTTGAGTGCATTGGGGGGCAATGAATGATTTGAACAGTAAAAAATTATTTCGAAATTAACAATGAAATAGTAAGAATAAATTAATTGAATTCTAGCAAAGACAGAAAGCACTTAGAAATTCCCCTGGCAAGTGAGATCATAACTATTTAAGCTGTTTAAATCCATAACATTTTTTTCCCAAAAAATCATCAGTGTAACATTTATGAATGGAAACTCCAAGCTATATAATACTATCACACTTCTCATAAAATCAGGCCAAAGCTTTGTAGATTCTGACTCTTCCAAACTTCGGTAGTCTTTGCAGAACAGTTTTCCAGTGAATTTACAACCACCTTCATTATTCAGGTGATTTCTCCACACTGATAAAACAGTTTCTAAGGCAAAGGTTTATTTTTCTGTCCCATCATTCAGTGAAGTCTGTATAAAATCTGCTCTTCTAGCTTTGGTTTTCTGTGTTCCCTGCTGTTTCTAGACTGCCAGAAAAGACCTTTAGCTTTTCCCACTTCCCAGGCTCTTTCCTCCAGGCATGGCTGGACCCACTTTCCTCCAGGCCAAATGGAAGCTTTATGCTTTCCCTATTAGTCACTCTTGGCTCCTGGGTGTCCTACACAATCTGTGTGTTGTAGAGAGTGTTTTTGGTGGCCATGGATGCAGAGCTGGGGAATTTGTTAGGCACGGCTATTGTAGCAGTCAAAATTACAAAAGAGAAGAAGCAACACAGTGCTGAAACCCCATTTGGGCACACAGTCTGTATTCAATGTGCTCTAAGCTGCCTGATGTTCTGGTATTACATAAATGAGATTTGTTTCCAGTCATGGGATGTTTACATCAACATTTTCATACATCCCTATATAGAAACCAGGAATTGCAGTCACAAGGATTTCCTTTATAGCCCAGTTGCATTAAGTAATTTTACCTATTAGACAGGAAGGTTGTTTGCTTTATGTGATGAAAGTGGCTGTAAAAACAGAAAATGCCTCACAAAAAAAGTCTGTCAGAAAGTTGGGATAACTTCTTACATTTAAGTAAAAATACCTGAAAGACAGAAATGCTGTCATCAAGGTGATTACACATATATTTTAGTAATATAAATTATTATGTATACTTTCATTATATGAGATTTGGTTTTTATTATACTTAAATTTTTGCTTTTCATCTTAGATGCTCTATTTGGGGGTTTAAGTCTGTGTTTTCCAATCAAAAAGCACAATAGTTTATTGTTTATAAATAGTTTGGATAAATGCTGTGGATAATCAAGTAATTTCTGGTGGGGAATATTATTAAATTCTTTGTGGCATATGTCAAAATACACCAAATTACAAAGATGTCTTAATTGATCTACATAGCTTTTATCTCCTTCTTTCCATGAGTAGCTGAGGTGGTTTCCATCAAACTCTAGCTTTTGTAGAGAGCTGTTGACTATAATAGTCTGTGTGAGTGTAAAATACCAGGGAATCTGATGAGTAGTTGAGGTTGAAAGGAACCACTGAGGTCATGTAGTCAATCCTTTTCTCAAAACAGGATCAGCTAAGGCAGGTTGCTCAGGATTGTATCCAGTCAGGCTTTGAATATCGCCAAGGAAGCAGACTGCAACCCTTGTCTTCACAAGAAAAATCCAAGGGTGAAATGGTTTGTCCAGAGAGTTTGCCCAGAGAGGTTGATCCACTCAGGATCCTGATCTTCACCATCTCGTGGTGATGGTAACCAAGGCTGCCCCAGACCTTCACATCCTTGACCAGCTCTTCTTCTTTTGTAAGTGCCAGGAACATTACTGTATAGCACTTCAGAGACACATCCACTCTTGATTTCCAGGAAGAGTGTGAGAGCTTCCACCATCATTTTGTCCTCTTGACACCTCATTATTCATGTGCATACAGTTGAGGTAGACCTTCCTAAATCTTAAATCCAGGTTTTTTTTTTTCAAGATCTTAAATAAAGAGAGATATAGAAAACTCAACTTATGTATCCCTGTCACAATAAAGTCCTGCTTTTTTTCACTAAGGTCCTATGCCCATAAAGTAGGTGATTCATGAAAAGCATAATGAAACTAAGACCACTATATGACTGTAGAAATAGTTCAGATTAGGTTGAGAGATAAAACTGATATCATTCAGAGCCTTGTTAATGCTATTAAAAGACAAATTCAAACACAATATCCTCTAAACACCTTCAAATCTCTGTCAGGGAAAAATAAAAAGCACTCTTTAAACTTTGAAGGGTTTATCAAAGATGTTGCAATGAATTTTTAGCAAATATATACCATTGCTTGACTTACCTTCTTGCAAGGGCATATTATTTACTCCAGGTCTGTACCAGGTTTTGACTGATTCCCTGCTAATAGCATTGTTGTCACTACCCTGTAATAGAGGTTATGATCTGCTGCCAAAGAAATTGTGCTTAACTCAGTGAAAGACTGAGATTAACTAGTGTGATAAATAAGACTCCAAAATCACAGTTAGGGAGATTTTTCAGATTTCTGAAAGGCTTAACATGTTCATCATAAAGTCCTTGAACATCAAACCTCTTCTTCTGTTACTGGGGGGAAGCAGGTTGCAGGAGGAGTTATATGTGCTTATGCTCCTGAGTGTGCATTTTTCTTCTCTGATTAAAAGATGAGTCAAGAAGCTGTAAATAACATGGAATAAAAGCTCACCCCAGGCCATTATCTTTTGTTGTGTAGCTGAATTCAAGAACAGCAGGTTTCAGACATAAAGTTTGCTGGTAGGTGTAGATAGAGAGAGGCTTCCATGTCAGCTGTGCCCTGGGTATCAGCAAGGTTTGGGCAGCCCCACCCTCACCCCGACCTCCACACCAAACCCTGCATTGCCCAGGGCATGGCTGGTCCTGTGGTTGTAAAGTGTGGAAGGAATAATTCTCCACGAGGAAAGGGTTGGGGTTTTACAGGGTTTTGTTAGTTTTGGGGGACATTGAGGTTTTTGATTCCTGTTGCTCAGGGATTATTGTAAAGCTGATTCTCCTTCAAATACTTCTGCCACTGTGTAAGTGCTGAAAGAAATGTTGCTGATTGAAAATGTGTAATTATTTCTGAAAACAGAGTAGTTGAAGGGAATGGAAACCCAGCTGGTACTCTACATAAATGGTTTTCATCAGCCAGCAATTCCCTAGGATTTGCAAAGCTAGCAAAAGATTCATCTTCAGTTTTCACCATTTTCTTGCATAAATCATAGGCATTTCAATTGCCTTTATATAGTGGTTCCTGCATAGATTCATTTTCATCAGTGTGTTCAGGCCCTGAAAAGAATCTTCTATGAGTTTTTTCTTGTAGTTTTCTGAGAGATTCCGTTCAATTACATCTCTATATATTCTCCTTTCAGGTGTTGTATACTACAGCCAAGATTGACAGAGGAATTGTTAATTACAATGGTAAGTGTCAGCATTTGGATGCTTGGATTCAGCCAGAATTTTGGAAATATCAAAATACAAGTAATTGCAGACTTGTGACTGATGCATTCAGGTTTCCTTTTTTTTTTTTTTTTTAAAAAGGTGACTTTTCTGTTAAAAGATACTTAGAACTAGCATAAAAAATTTCATAGCATAAATACACACATTCATGGACTGTTTCTTTCTATGACATTATTATACCTTGGTTTTGCTATTAAAAAAGAAAAACATTTAAAAAGAGAGGCTAGCAATTGAATTTGAATTCATGGAGGGACTGTGCACAGCAAGGATTGCAAAATTCATCTGGATTTTCATTGCTTTTGTAGAGAAATTAGATGTCTCTCTAAATAAATACCAATAGCATAGACAAGATGCACTACTTAACAGGGAAAGGGTGTATTGTTTCTGGTAAATGAAAATGCTAGAAATCTCCCTGAAAGGCTGATCAGACTTTTGTTACTTCAGTATATTTGCATATGGGAGTGAGTGTGTACTCCAAAGACAGGTGAAGACAGGAAGAAGGCTCACTTTAAATATGGGAGATCAAGTGTGTAGCACCAGCACTTAGGCATTTTTATTTCTTTTGTCAGGTTTATTCCTTTCCTTTATTTTTAGAAGGAAGGTTAAGCATCATAGAAAGAGAGATGTACCAGTCTCAAAACTATAAAAATATTTTGAAACACAATAATAGTTATAAGAAAAAAAATGTAAGGAAAGACAAAACAAAACAAAACAAAAGGATATTATTATGTAAAATAATACAAGCATATGATTAGAAAGAAGTTGTAGACAACATTCAGATAGGCAAACATACAAAGAAGATGAGAAAAAGAGAAGAATGTAAAGGAGTAAAGTGAAAGGACTATTATCAAGAAGTAGATATTAAAACTCGGATTTAGTGGTAATATGATAGCTGTTTAACTGGTCTGATCACATAAAACATTGTTCTTTACAATTAAGATGCAGTAAAACTTGGGTTATTTAAATACCAAGCTCACCCAAACATATAAATATATTTAATACAATATTAATATATTTATGTATTAGTATTGTATATTTATATGTTAACATTATAATAGTCTAGAACAAAGCTGAAAATATCCATAAAACAGGATTGCTGGCAGCCCTTAGTATTCCATTAGAATGCACAGCAGTCCAAACAAATGTACTTTTAAGAGGTATTGGAAAGCTCTTATTTTTCATCACTACAGGATTACCTGAGACACTTCATAAGGAAAACCCAGCTTGTATAATACTAAAAAGCTTACATTTTTATAAAACATTTTTTCCTAGAAGAACAATGATTTTCCTGTCAGAACTTGTGAGATTGCTTCCAATGACACATACACAAAGATATCCAGAATAGTAATCTGTGTTAAGGAAGAGCAAACTCAGCCTCTGATTTCTCAAATTCTTGGCTGCATTTCTGTGTTTTAAAAAATGAAAGTACTCTTTCTCTTTATCTCTCTGACAGAAAATAATCTGTGTATAGTAACGGCAAAACTGAAACCTGTCATTTACTGATAAACTGACACAAAGAGAGTAAACAGAAGTGATCTATGTTTTTCTAGCATCTTCTCTGGACTAACTGGAGGTCACAATGACTTTAATAGTAATTTCTATACTTATCTAGCATAGGAATATAAATTCTAATGACAAAAGATGACCAAGAGGGGCACGGTCACACGATGAGTTGTTATGCCAGAATAGATCACAAAGCTGGTGACCTATTAAGGAGGAAAAGTACAAAGGAGAGGAAATTATCTGAACATGGTGCCCACACAACTCCATGCTTAAATATTTATGTACATATGTGTGGCACAATTAACTCCTGTCCCAAGCTTTTATCACGTATGGGAACTTTGATGTCTATTGCTCTCATAGGTCTTGAAAATAGAGTTCACAATGGACACCTCTGGAAATGTCACTGATTATTTAAAATATTATTCTCCAGGGAAATGCTGGAAATAAGATAACAAATAAGATAAGTGTGACTTTGAAATGCCCATAATAAATATTATAAGAAAAAGTACAAATAAATTTTATTTATTTTATGTACAATTCCTGTATCTTTGTTAATAATTACTGCTGCATAATTTATTCCCTCCAGCCTCAGAGAGGCTTATCAGCTCCTTTTCTTATTCTTCCCCTGGACAAGAGAAAGAAAGTTCTCAGATGCTTAGATGGCTGAAACTTGTTCCAGTTTCAATTTTGATGGTATTTGGGAAATGATATTGCTTATGATTATGTTAGATGTTATGAAGTTATTTTCATAGCACTCACTCTGAGAATGGCTGTGTCATTAGTGAGTCCATCAGTGAAGATGCATCTTACTCTGATGTTTGTAAAAGCCTTATAAAAGATACAGAGATACAACTGTCCAGCCTCCAGATGTTTAAATACCTCACATCCAAAAACTGTATGGAATACACCAGGACCACCCTGACAGTAGGGTGTGTGCAAGGTTTTTCTGCTATGCATATTTGTTTCCTTCCCTCCCTGATAATCAGGGCTATAATTTGTTCCTCCGTGAGGCAAGCTGCACTCAGATTTCAGCATGAATTTGAATAAAACCTCTGAGAGTCTCTTCCACTCTGCTAGACACAACTGTTAACTTAAGGACAAATCCACAAATCATAGGATTTGCAACAGGTTCTGAGTAGAGAAGAGAGACCAAGAACAAAATATGAAAGAAAATCACTCTGCAGTGATTAACTGCAATTCAATAACCATAATCCAACCCTCTATTCAGAAAAGAAGAAAAAGAAAATTTTCATTGTTTTTTTTGCCACTGACATTGAGGAGAAGGATCAATCCTGTTGTATTCAGCTCAGTGGACATAAACACACCAACATCTGCTCGAATTGGTGGTTGGATGCATAAATGGCAGGAGGTGGACAGGATTGCAGCATGCCTGTCTCACAAGGTACATCTCCTACTCTTTGGTGTTAGGATGCCTCCTCTCAATGTGCTGCCTGAGATGAACTCCACCTTAAGTTGCCTTTATCTTACTACGCCCAGTAAGAGAAACCTGGATGAAGACTGTGAATTATCTCCCATGGACAGATATTTATGTAAATGTATATATTTACAAAATAAGCCTGTACCCTTAGAGATCATTGTATTTTGGGGCTTAAATGCCCAGGTGCCTTGGAGGATTCCCCTCAGGTGGTCTGGAAGTAATTAACTATTTTTGTGCCTGGGTATCAGTAAGCCAACATCTATGATAGTTTCACTAAGGGAAGAGAGACAGACAAAAACTGATCTGGCTGAATACCAAAACTTGCAGGGAGAGAAAATCTGGGAAAATGGTCCCAATAATTGCTTGCAGCAACTGTGAGAAAGCCACAATCACCTGAAATGTTCAATAGCAATAGCTCACTTAAATATTAACTGGGCACTGTTCTGGAGATCCTGACAGAGCTCCTCTTGGCAAGATGAGGCTCCCTGTGTCTTTAATCTTGTTATCTCAAAGCACTTTACAGATGCAAAATTATTTGTAAAGCAATTCTCATTATCTACATTGCAGAAATGATTAAGGCAAAGGGTAGAGAGACCTGACAAGTACTCCTGGGTCACTTGGAAAGAGCCAAAAAATGTTCTACACATAAGCAGTAAACACATTTTAAAGTAGAAATTTCTTTGAAGTTTAAGGGTATGCCTTTCTCTGCATATCTTGTAAGCAGCATCTGTCTGTGTTGTCCCAAACATGTGGGCAAGAATTGCTTTTCTTTTGCCTGGACATGCCAGCTGCTGGCCAGCTGCACCTGGGCCCCAGGACCTTCCCTCTGGGCACAGCAGGACTCAGTTCTTCCCCTTCCCTCCTGGCCAGAGTGCAGGTGGGTGCAGAAGCTTAGTGCCTCTGGTCAGTCAGCGCTGCCTCTTGTGTGTCCCACACAATACCTGTGTGATCAGGAGCATCTTCTGTGGCCATGGACACACAGCCAGGCCCTTTACTGAGCTGGAGCAGCAGGTAGAGAGGGTATCCCAGAAAATAGTTTGTGATTTCTGTCAAAATAATGCCAATAACAGTAAGTAGGAAATCCTATGAATCTGCAGACCAGGTCAGATATTTTCTGTTTGGTATCAGGAGATGCTGGTTGTTTTTGATCCTAGAAAGAAAGGCAAATGCACTACCAGAAAAGTTAAGCATTAAATTAATATCTCACAAAAAGGATAGCAATTTATTCTATCTTATGCTCCCTCTGATGCTGGGAACCCCCAATGTACAATGTAAGATAGACCTCTGGTCATGCCACACTGCTCAGACTTCCCATCTGTGGTGAGGTCCACCAGCAGTCATCCTCAGAACTTGTACAGGATTTTCTTAAAAGCAAAGCAACTCTATCTGTCATATTTACTGTGGGAAAAGAATGTTTGTAGGAAAACATGCTGCTTCACTTCAAGTTAACGTCAGGACCATTCTTTTGGCATCGTGGCTGGTGACAAAGAGGTGCTGCCTATGGGCTCTGGTTTGACAAGCTGGCTGCATGTATTGTATGGTAAAGCATGAGGCACAGACAGTCCCCAAAGCCAAGTGGTCTGTAGCACAGCAGCCCAGCCCTGCTCAGGTCAGCTGCACATGGATCATTTCCTCCAAGTGCAATAGCCTGCTGTGTAGGACCCCCAGGGCTGTTGTTCAGGTGCTTCTTGCTGCCTGTGGTATAAAGGGGGTAGCAGGATGCGTACATCTGATGAAGTCATAATTTTGTCCATTTGCCTTTTCACTACATGTTTTTTTCAAGCCCTGCAGGTTGACTGGCTCTCTTAGCATGCCAAAACTCAGCTCAAGGTACAAAGAACATCCTATTTCAACAGAACATCCTGCATCAGTCTCTGAAATCCTGTCAAGCCTTATCAGTGAAGTGAGCCAAGAATCTCCAGAAGCATCAGCATCCATAAGGCCAAAATCCTGCTCATTTGGCTTCACACGAGTAAGTGAAGCACTGAAGGGTGTTAAGGTAAATGCTTTCACTTTGTTGGTGCTCACACCTAGCAAAGTAAGTGTGCTTCAGTGGGGATTGTTACCTGTTTCATGCGGGACAAACCAAGATGTGTTGGATTGTGGATATTCTTTAAAAATTCATGTCTTTCCCATATCTATCTGTTGACCCATAAAACTTTAAAGTAGTTTCCTTAGAACACTGATGCCTCAATAGGATGATAGTAGGCTTAGATGGTTGTCTCTACATGTAGAAAATAAATTTCAACACAAGCTAAAAACCTTCAGGGAAAGGAGATTTTCAGTAAATGGTACCTGAGATGTGAGTCCTGCCTATTGTGGCTCACTTGAGTAGTTCTAGATTTTAAATTTTTTTGTACTGCAAAACTAAAAGTAAAATCCAGTATACTGTTTGATAGACAGATTTAAATATTTGAAATCACACAGATTGAATTTCTTGCCATTCACAGCCTGACTGTTGTAATTCATAGAGAAATTCAATCAGGTATTTTCCCCAAAGCTCATTATCTGATCTGAGTTAATGGACATGAGGCTTTTGAAGCTCAGATCCAGTGTTTTTCTAGGTCAGGGTCTGAGAACAGTTAAAATAAATAGTCCATGCTTTTGCCCTAACAAGAACCTGAAAGAGTCAAATAGTCATGTTTTCACCAAGTCAGTCTTATAGACAAGTCTTATCTTGTCCTCAAGGTGACACCTTGCAAATTAATTTCTGTGAGATTATTAACATTTTGAAAAATAATGAAGTTAAGGTTGTTTTATAAAGTTTATGGCAGGAAAAAGAAGGCTGACTATTTTAGGGAAACAGTTTTTGAGAGATGTTCAGATAGGTCTTCAAACATACTATGGAAGATTTAGTAATTTTGAAATACTAGAGAAGAAAAAGACTTTAGATATCATCAGATTTAGATACCATCAGCTTATTATTTTTTCTCAAAATTTAAAGATAACTTTATCCAGAAAGGTCAAACTCTTCAAGAATTTTTCAAAAGCTGTTTCTTTCCTGAAATAATGAAATGTAAGTTGTACAGCAGTTCAGTGGGGCAAGCTATGAATCCAGATGGCAGAAACAACAGTTGGGGAAGGGCTGGTAATAATTCAAGTATTTAATTTGTTAAAGGTTTTGCAAATCCAGCAAGTGTTTGGATGGAGGTGTTACCCATATAGGGCTCACATACAAAATGAGCATTATACCACTTCAGATAATGTCTGCTTGAATGAAGAAGTTCCATATTAAAAAAATATATTTAAATCCCATCTATGACTGGTCTTTATACAGTTAAGTAAGGGTAACATTCAGTTCCTGAGGAGAGCAGATGGAGAGATACACTGGTAAAGCTGCTGAAGAAAGAATAGTTCAATCAGTGAGACCTTCAAAAGCCCCATCTCCTGAATAAAATTTTCTTCCATGAGGATTGCTTTAGTAGCAGTTCTTGCTCATACAGTTCTGTAAGAGCAATAAATAGAATATAAAAGTTCTGTAAATAGAATTGTCAGAGCAAACTCCTGGTAGTGGGAACAGCATTGTTAACATTTAGTCCTAGTGCTGCCATGAAAGATGAAAACCTCTGATACTTTGTGGAGCTTGTTACTGAGATATAGTTTCCCTAATCCTGTTCAATTGAAGAAAAAAAAAAAAAAAAGAGAGATAGGAATGACCTGACACATTATGATTAAGGTTATTCTTTAGGATTTGTGAACTTCTGAAAGATGTCATCAGAAACTGCTTTGGTATGAATATAGGCAAATATCAAAGTGCCTGCATTATCATTTATTTCCACTTATTGTTAAAACCTTCAAGCTTCAGTGAAAGACCATGAAGAAACAGATGATTTCTGCTTGTAAAGTACATGATAGTTTTCTGGGGTATTAAAATATTTCTGGTACATGAGTTTCATGAAGGGCAAGCAGAACAGATAGTCTTCCATGCCGATATTTTATTTCAAGGGAAAAACAGACTTTCTCAAGAGACAGCAGCTAGATGAACAGCCCATTAATAAAACCTGTAATATGATAATTTTGTCCTATAGGGCTAATAATCACATCCTAGATAATTTTTAATTATGAAAAGCATGCATTTATGAAAAGGTCACAAAAAAAACCCTGCTAGCTACTTTATAAATATCATGGATTCTAGTTGTTTATGGGTTTAATAAGTTTTTCTCTCCCAGGGTTAAAGAAATGGCACTAAAGGAACAAATATTATCCTGGGCTGGTTTTGAGGGCAGTATTTAACATTGCTTATACTGATTGATTGGTGACATTGGCACATAGTCTGATACAAGAAAAATTATCTGCTTTTCAGGGTAATTTATTTTAGAGAGATGTTGTAGTCTGGTCCTTAGACGGAATGAATGGGTGTTAGCTGTACTTCTGCATATTTTCTTCCAGCTTTGTTTCAGCTAAGAGGAAACCAGAGGATGTGTTTCAAGACCATTCTACATGATGAACCAAAGCACAGTCAGAGGAGGGGGAGAGCTGCTTTCAATTTTAGTTGCTTTATATCTAAAGAAATATGCTGTTGCAGATATACCCAGTGACAAGAAATGGGCATAGCAGGGGCTTTTTGCCCTAAAAATGTTCAGCTGCATGTAGCATGCCTAATCTTAGGAATGTCTACCTGCTGGACATAAATTGCTGAAGCAGAACAGTAATTAAGGTATTGTCTCCAGTGGAATATTTTAAGCTTTGCCTTATTCCTTTGTTTTCAATGACATGGTATTTTATTTAGTTGAACTGGACATCAGTCACTAATAGCTTGTTAGGACTTGCTCCAAATGTTTAAGAAAGTGCAAAACCTTCTGGAACTGTAGCTATCAAGGGACTTCCACATCATGTTACCTGCTTTGATGGAAACAAAATGAAATTATTCTGTGATAGTTGTTCACACCATGATTAGAAACACTTGAAATACTGGCATACATTCTGAGTCCTTGGGTTTGTCTAAATTGAAATCAGAAGTTTAAAGCGTCTGAGTCATAGACTTCATCAGATCACACCCCATATTCAGCATAATAAACATAAAAAAATTCAATTATTTTAATTTTGTTAAAGAGGTAGAGAATGGAACTTTGTTTAGAAAGTTTTGTAACATAAATTGTCGCTCTTTCTATTACCAGCTAGAACTGTATTTCAAACAATATTAATATTTGTAATCCTTTGGAAGATCAGAGGAACCTGAGATGATTTAAAGGATCACTCTTTGGGCTCAAATACTTGGAAGTATTTTCAAGGTACATAAATTTACTTTTTAGAGGGAGCAGCATAATGAGTGGGCATTTAAACTGCAGGTGTAATGTTAGCAAATTCAGTAAAGAGATCCAAAATAATCTCTCCCCATTCTCAAATGCACTTTTGGCATCTCAGATTTTGAATGAAAGAAATCTTGTGTAGGGATGCACATTTCCTCAGTTGACACACCATCTCTGTGATGAACTCCTCTCTGAGGCTAGCAGGGAGCAAGAATCTCTGCAGAGTCATGTTTTTGTCTCTTTGCTTCTATGCACTTGGTGCACTTTGACTGCATTTTAGGGAAGTAGTATGGTGGTAGACTTTTCTTATTTTTTTTTTCTGGCTACAGCATCCTTCCCATCTGACAGCTGCAGAGCTGTCTTAAGGAGGAAGTTTTGTTCTATGCAAATCCCTCCTGGGGGGGTTTGTTACACTCAGCAACTCAAGCTCTGTGTGGATGGCTAAGAGTGAGTTGTGCTGTTCTTTGTGGGATGGTACACTTTGATTTTTCCTAAAAAAAGAATGACAGTTGCCTAAAACAAATCTTTAACACACATGAAATTATTCAAATTTTCATGTAGAAGGGCAGACTTAACTATTTGAGCAGTTGGGTTTTTTTCACCAGAAAGGTATTCTGGCTGATTCAAACTTGCTGCTTGGCAAAGACAGGAAAAGATCCACTTCCCCTTGTTTCAGTCCAGGCTCAGCATTTGAAGTCAGTAACAGAGCCAATGAGATAGTTGAGTTGTGGGGACAGGAATGTAGTTCCCTCCTCTGCATATGGATATGACAACACTCAGCTCTCAGAAGCTAAGTGTACAGAATATTCTGAATTTTTCCTGAGCAGCTACTTCTTCTCCCCTTTACACTAAGTAATCTAATATGACATATTTACTGGATCAGTAACAGCAATGGAAGTTGTTTACTTTCCCATTCTGTACAGACATTTCCAGGATGAAAAATTAAAATGTTTAATTTCAAAATTGTCACAACAAAATACTTTCACTCATTCAAATTTCTATCTTCAGCATCTCCTAGCTTACTGAAGGTTCATAAACCTGATGTGCAGTTAAAAATTCTGAACACTTAACCAAATACTCAGCTGCTATAGTAACCAGGCTCACTCCCATACATTTTCAGTTCAGAAAATTAGGGAGGTCACACTGAAACAGAATCTCAAAGCAGTTCTACTGTATTTGCATTCTGAGGGAGGAGTCAGCACTTGCCTGCTTTCCATGGCCACAGGATAGTATTCTCATACTATTAGAAATATTGTGTGTTGCTAATGTCATCAGACAGCTTTGAACATGAGCTACAGTCAGATGAAAATGGGTTTAAGGAATGCTTTATGTGAGGGGCACATTTATGGCAACAGGAGTGTCTCAACAGCAGTGCTTTAGCCAAGCAGGACATAAAAAGGAATATAGGAGATTTTTATCTTGATGTGACTTCTGCATTTTTTTGTGTGTTTGGGGTTAGTATTGCAAATTCTGCTACAAAATAAGATGTCATTAAATAATATTTCTGAGCTTGTCTTCTCTTCCCTATTTTGATAAGTACTCATCATTTGGGTTGGGAAAAGTATGTGCCAGGCTAAAGCAGGAAATGCCTTATGTGACCCATACATCTGCAATTTATCGGTAATTCTGGGTTTCATGGACATGAGCTATGGGATGAAATTACAAATAATAGTCCAAACAGTGCAGTCATTGTACGCCCTTAAATATGGCAGGTTTTAAATCAAGAAAAAAAACTGACAGCTGATTTAAAATCCAGAAATTGTGGAGCTTAGTTCAATTAGAGGCAGATTTCAAACAGTATTTAGAGCCTTAAATTTATCTGGGCTTATGGAAGCATTTGACAGATGCCAGTGCAATTCACTTGGAACATCTTGAAGGTCTATTGCATGCCAACAAAAATCATGAACCTCATCAAAGTTTTATGCCAAGGTTCTGCTTGAACAGTTAAAGTAAATGGGAGCTTGCATAAATGGGCTAATGAAACTCTCCTGTCAACCATACACTTATGCAAAATCCCACTGTCAGACATTGACTTTATTACAATAAAAAAAAAAAGAATTAAAATTATATTAAACAAGTATGGAAAACCAGAAAATACTGTACCAGAATACTAAAAGGCTACTGTCAGATCTAGCCTTCTAAATTACTAGACAAAAACTTTGAGGACTGTCCCTCCCTACAAAAAAAGGACAAAGATATCACCAGTATACTATCCTCCACAAATGGACCTACTTGTCAACTGCTCCCACTGTATCACAGCAGGAGACAATGACATCCAGATAATGGCAACTCACCTCTAACTCACAGGAGGATGCCAAGCAAGGGCAGACACCTGAAGCAAAGAATGTCATCAAGTACCAAAGCAGTACCTGGCCTTCAGCATCTTAAACAAATTTTCATCACCAATAGTCTAGACCATATGTGTCCCAGGTTATCCCTACAGCCAGGAAGAGGTGTGCTTCATAATCTACCATGCAGTTTTCTCTTCCAGCTCCGGGGACCTGCTGGAGGACATCAATCATCCCTATCTGTCTGTAATTCTGGAGTTCCTCACAGTGGGAGCTCAGTGGTGTGCAGATGTAGTGTGTACCCAAGTCTTTATTCCTCCTAATGCATTCAGGATATGGACATGGAGGTGCCATGAAGAGAAGACCATACTACAGACCAAAGTGTGGCTCTCAGACATGCATCCATGTTCTCTGTTCAAATGCAGATGTTGGGAACACTCTGAAGGCAGAAGCAAGTGTCTAAATGACCTTGAAAGCAAATGTTTCAATTAAGATCTAGGAATTTAATGACTTCCCATAATCACTTTATATAAAGCGCCCAACAGCTTCACAAAGTTGTAACACAGATTGCAATAGCAGATACATCTGACCTTGTCTGAGACATAAGGATATCTGATAGTGCAGAATTTCACTACTATTCATCTACCTAAACATGCAGATAGGTATCTGGTGGGATCTACAAAAATGCTGGCACCTACATTACTTGACAGAGCTACCCCTGAGGACCTGATTCAAAGCCATTGTAGTTACAGAGAAATTGATATTGCCTTTATTAGCATTCAGTTGAGATTAATGTTGCACTCTTCTTTGCTGCCCTTTGCTGTCTCTGTTCCTGTGATTTGAATTGTTGCCTCACAGCATTGCAAAAAAAAGGATAGAAATGTTAGCAGCAATGCATGGGAAGTTGAACACTTGTCCTTCTAGTTTTGGCAGTATCTGTTTAATACAAAAATAAACATATTGTTTTAAAACTTTGATAGAATTGTTCTGTTCATATCTTTTAAATCCTATTACATATTTTTAAAAAAATCTAAACCAATAGTGAAATATTACTACTTGTTGGAAAAGGAATAAACCAGTATGCCACTTACTTGCAGCCTCAATAACTGGAGTAGGGTGACTGAAAAACTATCCCATGTTCCTGTAGCAAACATCATGTCCATGGAAATCATATACAAGGATTTGATTTCCTCAACATCATATACAAAATCTGCCTTCAGTAAATATTTTGCAATATGTCAAAATGGCTGATGACAAGGAGTTAATGTCAAAATCTCCTTTTCTAGCTGTCCTAGGCACCAAAAAAAATACAATAATTAAAACCTAGCTGTATCAAGTCACCTACAGAATAAATAAGGGAACAAGTTTTTGGTTTGGTTTTGTTTTGCAATTTTTTTTGATTGTTTTTTTTGGTTGAGTTTTTTTAAGGGTATGTGACTGGAAAATGTCTGAATTGGGAAGGAAAAAATATTAAAAGGAAGATGGTATCAAAAACTAAGAAACAGCAGCCAGTTATTTTACAATTCTCTAGTGTTGGAGAGGGGAGAAGGATGATAAATTGAAAGCAAGTGTAGTGGTGCGTGATTGGTCTGCAAAGGAGAAAAAATTTTGGATTTAAAAAGCTTAAACCTGTGATGATTAAAGAGAACCACTGTGCACAGAACTGCTCTGTATCAGACCTAATGTCTGCCCCAAGCTCATTGCTATGAACTCTTGCCCACAGTGTCACTAATGTGATTGAACACCTGTTTCCAGTGTCATCTCTACTAGCAGAGGAGAACTGACTGCAGAAACTCTGATCAGAACATGCTAGTGATGCATGACACTTGGATTTCTACTTTCAACTGGAAAGGTAATCTGTCAAGTTGCCTTTTCCTCATATATTTAAGAAAAAATACAGTTTCCTTTGTGCAAACATCTAATTTTCTTTCAGCAGTAGATCTAAGAGGTAATTAAATCACTCAAAAACAGATATGTCAGCTTTTCTAAAGTTTGGACCTTTATCAAGAACACTTAGCTTTCTAAGAGTGAACAGAAGTTTGTACATTCTTTGTTTTGCTGTTTGACATATGTTAAAACAAAAATGATAACTTTATTTATATGATTTTAGGGATTGTAAGTGTTGAGAATAGCTTCAATACCATGACTGGATTTGCCTCTGGCAATTGAAAGAAAAATCCTGCTCTTCCAGAGCAGATGAACTCTGTACAACCTCTCCAGAGATTATGACCCGCCTGAGGAAATCAGAAGGGATTCACTCACAGCTCTGGCAGTTTTTGAAAGCATACAGCAGGTATTTTGTGGAGTCAGAATTATATATTTGAACATGAGATTTCCCAGAGCAAAGTTCAAGTGGAGAAGTGCAATTGAGGCACTTTGACTCAGATCAAGGTAATGTAGAGATTTGTGTAGGGAGGCTCACACCCAGGTCAGGTTACTGGGGGACAGTAACAACATGATCAGCTTGGTGAGGGCAGGACAGACCTAAGTTCTGCAGGAAGATATTTTCCATTTTTCACTAAAGTCCCAGTTCTAACCCCATCAATTTCCTTCAAGACTGAGAAGATGTTGGAAAAATGCTGATGAGCCCTAATTGGGTAAAGTAGGTGGAAGGCCTCTAGGTACTGTCGCCATTAATCATTGCCATTAAGATGTAATTCCTTCAACTTTTTTAAACTTGAGAAAATTGCATTTAATCTATACATAGGCTGAAGACTTCTCCTGGTGACATTCTTTGCACTTAATGTGACAATTTCAGTCCAGTATAAAAATCTAAAGTTTCTCAAAACTGCTAAAATCTTCTCAAGGAGTCATGCTTTTAGGATGCACTCTTTCTCTAGTCCTCCCATGGCCTGACTTGAACTCAAAGTTTGTTGATTCTACTTTTCACATACTAAAATAAGGTATTAATCCTGTAGTGCAGATCAAGCAGTGTGCTCATAGTCTGTATTAAAGGACCAAGGTGAAATTAGATTGCCGTCTGGTCATTTACTTCAGGGCAAACACCTTCACATAAATAGAAAATGTAGAAAGTGTTGGCATTAGCTGTGACAAACCTTCAAATCCTCTACAGTAGGTTAAAAATTGGCCTTAAAGACAAGCTTAAGTTATGAAAATATTATTAATTAGTTATTATTAATTCCTCGACATCGATAATTCAAAATTTATTTACACTAACAGCTGGATCACATGCAGCAACAAACCTGAAACATAATGCAATTCTCTAGCATAGATATTCCTACACAACACTGTGACATAATTGGGCAAATGCAAAATTACTCGAACCATTTACATAATTAAGAAAAAAGAATTAAATAGGAATTTATGCTGAAGGAGATAACTGTTTACTTGTAGAATTGAGAACGAAACTCTGGCAGCTAATGCAGTGGTTTTACTGAAGTTAGATGAAGAAACGTGTCTGAATATGTAATACAGGTCATAGCCTTTAGCATCATAGACTGACATGAAGTGTTTCCTGGATGTGCTTTTATTTAATGTGCATGCACACAAAATATCTCATACTGGCTAGCTAGCATGAGCTATTTTATCATCAAAAATGAGTAGAAAATATAATGACTAGAAAGAATATAGATATTTGAGATTAATGTTGAGTCAGCTTGTTTGCTCTGCAGAAGTTGCCCCATAAAATACAAAGTGAAAGTGAAATAAGGGAGGAGAACAATAAAATGTGTTATGAAAAATAAGAAGTAAAATCTTTATGTCCACATGGTGGGCAGGTATGTGGTGACGAGCGCACAGAGGAATGTAAGGATTCAGGAAGAACTGTCTCAGCAATACTCTTCCTCAAGAACTTAATACATCAAACTCATATTCCAGTCTTCCAATCATAGAATAGAATGGCTTGAGTTGGAAGAGGCCTTATAGATCCAACAGTCCCAACCCCCTGCCATGGGCAGGGACACCTTCCACTAGACCAAGTTCCTCAGGGCCTCATCCAGACTGGCCTTGAGCACTTCCAGGGATGGGGCATCTACAACTCTGGAAAACCTGTTCTAGTACCTCACCACCCTCACAGAAAGGATTTCTTCCTATTATCTAATCTAAACCTACTCTCTTTCAGTTTGAAGACAGTGTCCTGTTATTATGCTTGTAAAAAGTTCCTCTCCATCTTCCTTGTAGGCTCCCTTCAGGTCCTCAAAGGTCACAATTAGGTCACCCCAAAGCCTTCTCTGCTCCAGGCTGAACAATCCCAATTCTTTCAGTGTTTCTTCACAGGAGAGGTGTTCCATCCCTCTGATCATCTTGGTGGCCTCCTCTGGACTTGCTCTAACAGGTCCATGTCCTTCCTGTGCTGGGATCCCAGGGCTGGATGCAGTGCTCTGTGTGAGATCTCAGCTGAGTGGAGCAGAGGGGCAGAATCCCCTCCGTGGCCCTGCTGTCCACACTACTTTGGATGCAGCCCAGGACACAATTTGGCTTTCTGGACTGTGAGTGCCATGACCAGGTCATGTCCAGCCTCTCATCTCCAGCACTCCCAAGTCATTATTGGCAGGGCTGCTCTCCATCTGCTCATCTTAGTACTGAGGGTTGCCCTGACCCAGATGCAGCACCTTGCACTTGGTCTTACTAAACCTCAAGATAGTCCCATGGGCCCATTTCTTGAGCCTGCCCAGGTCCTTCTGGATGAATCCTGGTCTTCAGGAGCACCAATTGCACCACTCAGGCTGCTGTCATCTGAAAATTTGCCAAGGGTGCACCCGATCCCTTCATCTCATGCTCCAATTTGTAATGTTTTATTCAGCCAACATGTATTTTCTATTCATTTACACTAAAAGAAATTTTCAGTTTCTCTCCCTGAAAAAAAGTTGCATTATATAATTACAGTGCAACAGCTACTGTGCTCAGCTGTAGGCATGACAACATATTGGCATGGAGAGACAAGATACAGAGGGAGAGAGAGCGAAGGAGAGAGAAGTTATAAATTATTTTAGTTTTCAGGAATTTATGAACAGGAGCTAATACAATTTTAGACTTTTTCTTTCCCCCTACATAATATTCAGTATATAACAAATCACAAAAAAATCTGAGTTAAGGATACTTAGAGGAAAACTTGGAAATGAGAGGGAAAGAACCTAATGAATTTGCAAGGCAATGAGGTATTAAGTGCTCTTTGCATGCTATCCTGATTGGTTCATCTTTCATTTAAGTGGTCTTTAGGTCTGGAGAATTTTGCTTGTCCTTCTATCTTTGGCCATCCTTCTCAAGCTTATACTCGGTGAAATGTCAGCCCTACCTCCAGACAAAGAGGACTAGTTAGAAGGATTGCCAATGAGGCTTAGGCTCCTTTATGCCAAGTTTGGTTTTAAAGTCCTATCTGAGACCTCTGCCCTGTAGCAGGATCAGAAAAAAATGTGTAGGTAGGTATGAGAACATGATTGATCCTGGAGGCCAAAGTTGTGAGCTTTATTTTTCCCAAGGAAACAATATTAGAGAGCATTTGTGAGTCTGCAGCAGATTGTCTCATGAAAGGACAGGCTAAACTGGAGAGTTGGACAAGGGGGAGGCACTGACACTACCCTGTTATAGTAGCATTTCCCAGCCCTCAGTGCAGGATCATTCTGAAAGAAGGGTATCTCCCCTGGAACTCCCTGAAACACTAATATTAGAGAAATTAGGATTCTAGTTAAAAGTTAGAAGAAACTGGGCTTGAAATAGTTATCTGAAACTTAAATAATTAATTGCCTGTCATTTTGTGTTTGCTCAGCTGTGCTTGCAAAGATGAAAAAAAACCATGAAACTAGTAAGCGGACCCAAAGAAATACAAACAATGCAACCAGAAACCTATTCTTTGAAAAATTGGACTTCCCCCAGAAGCCATTTGTATTGTCATTGGTAAAAAAGGTTGAGAGTTCAGGGCAAGGAAGACTCGCCTTACTTCCTCTTTTTAAGACGTCTCCCCACTAAAACGACCCCAGATTTAATTCAAAAAGTCAACCATGCATGTTTAATAGCCATTCAAGCTAATTACCATAGGAAGTGGGGGGATGGGAGGGGCTATTATGAATATGTATTTGTTTGAAGCTTTTGTCAATAAATAGACTCTGTGATCACCTGTAAATTTGCAGTGCGTATTGGAAGGGTTACCTCACACTGCCCAGCGCTGAATAAACATACACTTTTTAACTTTAAATTGTCAGAGACTCTTTTGTCTGTCACAGTTGAGTATTAGACCAATACTCTTATTTTGGTAAATCATCCCTAGGGACAGCCTGGCTCCTCACGGTTAAGAGGGAGCTGCTTGTGGCAGGATTTGGGTTTTGGCACTCTGAGTTTCTCTTTCTTAGTTTTGTCTTGCAGCCAGCTGCCCACAGAGTGGGCAATTGGAGCATCTGCTCTTCTCGCTTGTTGCTCCTCCAGTCCTATTATCACTCACACTGGTTTGAAGTGCCTTTCCATTACACTAGACACTAGAAAAGGAGAGCTTTTATTTTTCTTTTTGAAAAGAAGAACTGGCCTATCCAAGAGAATGAAATATTTTTTCGTTACACATTAGTAATCACTCATTGTGTGTAAAATTACAAATACAAGAAAAGTTTTAAGAACACTGCCAGACTGGAATTATCAATTATTATTTTTGGTTCATAACAATAGCCTTGAGAAAATACCTTTCTTGTGTGCTCTTAGGTTCCCCTTTCTTTGGAGCTAGTTGTATACTTAGCCTGCTTTAGAAGTGCCGTTTCTTGAGGTTTTTTTTTTCCTTTCAATATGTAAACCACAGTCTTTCTGTGAGATTTATTAATTAGTTTTCTATTCAGTTGACAAAAATTTGAAACTGGGGCTGTTTGTAAAAACATGCTGTGGTCCATGACATTAAAATTACTCTTTTTTTGTTCTGTTTTGTTTGTTTATTTAAAGTGGAAGATTTTTGGATGCATCTATATGTATATATGCATATATACACAGACACGTATACAATATGTATATATGTTACAACTCTGGGATTAGAGTCTCTCATCAAAGAGGAGAACATCAGAAGGTTTTAACTGCTGCAAAGCTGGGCTCCATCACAGCTTCCCTTTGCCGAAGTGGTTGCTCCTCTTTCCCTGTCACCTGCAGAGTTGCATCCCTGATGCAGGATTTCTGGGACCACGGATAGAGCCAGAGAGGGTGCACGTCACACCTCAGAACCCACACATATGCATCCACACAGCTGCATCAGTCTCAAGAAAATTCAAACCCAAATATGTTTGTAATCCAGAAAATTAGCATTTCTGCCAAGCAGTTTCTGGGACTGGATCTCACATGAAAGCAGGGTTTCACTCACAGTCATCCATCAGCCAAAGAGCATCTGAGAGGAAGCAGTACTAAGAGTCTTTGATTTACTTTTTAAATGCATGAGGCAAGTGTGCCTGAGGAGTATCTTATACACATTGACCCTGGCCCTTAAAAATGTGTTTAGGAAACACTGGCCATGTTTGTAACATGATTCCTTATCTCGGAAGAAGTGAGAAAATAGGATATGTAGGGTGAAAGATAAGTATTACCCAACTAAAGTAATCTCATAACTTTTTTTTATGTGAATGACTTCTTTCTAGGACATTTGTCCAATCTTTACAAAACTTTGAGTTATCCTTCAAAGTTCAGTGTGTCCCTCTCCCAGAGATCACTGGGCTGAGTCAACCTGCCAACCTACAATCCATGCCAGCATCTTCACTCTTCGTTCTCTCTTTCAGATCCAGTTGAGGTGCACATCACCAAAATCCAATATGGTCACCCACATGAGGGGCTGCTTCTTTTCTCATGCCAGATGCTAGAATGGGTCTTGTGTGGAATTGCAAAAGATATCAAGCGTAAAACAACAGAAAAGGTGGTTTTGTTGATATTATGGGTGTGGAAGCTAAAGCCACTAGCTTCTGCTCCCTTTATCATCGCCTCTTTGACACACTGGTGTATAAGTTTTCTGGCATTAAGTGCAGGCTATACATCTCTTCTCCTTCTGCTTCTAGTAGCAGCTCAAATTTCTGGTTGATTTCCAAAGATAAATAGTCAAGCTCTGAGCTGATGCCACTGCTGCCTGAGGTGGGATTTAGGACAGTAAAACACATTCTGTCATGGTGTTGCTGTGGAACTTCTGAGAGGAACATACAAGGTGAGAAACTACAGGGAAGTATGGAAAGACTTGGGCATTTCTTTTTCCAAAGGAACAAGGGTCAATAAAATTCTTACTTTGGAAGTTCTTTCTTTTGCATCATGAATAGAAGTTCAGGATGGATAAGCAAGAACATGGCTTAGTGATTGTTTTCCCTAGGTTAATACAGAACTAAAAGTCTTAGACCAAGGTAATTAGGTTAAGAAATTTTATTATGAACAGAATGCAGGATTCAACTGCTATGTTTAAGAGCATAATCTTATATTAATATAATCCTAACCTATGGACTTGTGGACCTCAAATATTCTGGGAAATTATGGCAAAGAATCATCTTGAAACCAGCCAATAAGAATATAAGCTAAAACTTCTCTTGTTCTATGTTTCAGGAAATTTTCCTTTGTTCTTCTACACTGAAAGCATTTGTGACTGTGGGAGATCAGTTGGAAATTAGATTTCAATTATTTCTTCAGTTAGCAAAGCAAAAGCATAAAAAAATTATGTCAGGAAAAGAAGGTATATTCACAAAGGACTTATTTACATCTTTGCTCTTTAGTTGAAAACTACTCTGTCTGTAGGAAAATACAAGACTGGGCATGTGTGTTTTTAAGCAACACATACTTCCAGAACTTCCATAGACATTCAGTGAAGTTGAGTTCGTCCAGAGGCAACTGAGAGTAATTATAATCAAAATGATCTGAATATCTTCTTCGTAGTAAATGGGGAAATTTGGCCTGTGGCTGATTTTTTTTCAAATGAACAGCCTATCATAGGGTTAATTTCTACAGGCAGATACTATCAGAACAAGATTGAGGAAATGAAAAGGCAGGGTTAGTCAGAAGACAAAAAATAGGTTCCCTGTTCTAGAGGGCCTATTGACCCCCAGTGTGACCTACTACACAGTGTGTTTTTAAAGATGCTGTTATAAAGTTCCTTTATGGAATATAGTGTTTGGTACATAGCACTCCAATTTTATTGCAGAATAAGAGACTAAACGAGCTATGTTGAAATCAGACCAGATTTGATTTCAGAAGTTCCTTTAAAAATAAATTTTTCTCACCAGGGAGGCACATGCAAGTTCCTCATATGTCAGTTCTTAAAAAACAGAGAGATCAGAGAGGATTTTACAGTCATATAAATCTGTGCTGTAAATATAGATTACTTACCAGCTTTCAGTGATTACTATTTTTGGGCCACACTAATGACAGTAATTTAAATAGCATATTTTTTTCTGCCAGTTCCACAAGAATGGTAAAAAAAGAATGGAAGGGAGAATGACACATAGACTTGCTAATGCAGCTGTAGAAGTCCACTTTTAAATTGGCCAAAAATCCATAGTTCCCCCTCCTAACTGACCTCACACCAAATCACAAATGATACCATCACAACGTCCTGATGTACAGAAACCTCAGGACTCTTCAGTGTTTTGTAATTTGGAAACAGCTACACCAACCAGGCAAACAAGCTCCGAGCTCTGCCACAGAAAAGTGCACAAGAAGCTGCGAGGAGGCATGGCCGTGAGAGCTGACCTGAACTGGCCAAAGGGATATCTTGTGCCATAGAATGTCATGCCCAGTATATAAACTGGTGGAGTAACAGAAAAGGATCGTCTGATTGTGGTTTGGAGATGGGTTGTACATTGGTAAGCAGGTGGTAAGCTATTCATTGTGTATCACTTGTTATTAATGAGTTTTCTTTCTTTCTCTCTCTCTGTCTTTCTCTCCTTTTTTCTTACAATTTTTGTTGTTGCAATATTATATTTTACATAATTTCAACTACTAAACTGTTCTTATCTCAACCAGCAAGTGTTAAATTTCTTTTCTGATTGTGCTCCCCATCCCACTAGGGTGGGGAGAAGTGAGTGAGTGAGTGTTTGGTTACATTTGGGGTTAAACCACAACATCTTCCCACGTCACCCAACCTTGCTTTCACTGGCCATACACTTTCTTTTATCCCCCTTAGCTCCAGAGAAAGATCCCTGGTCAGACAAGCCAGCCTTCTGCCTCACCAGTTTGACTTCCAGCATTTTGGAATTACATGCTCCTGTGCTCTGAGAAGGTGGTATTTAAATTTTGACCACACTGGTAGATCTCAGCATCTTCAAAAACATTTTCCCAAAGGGTCTTACAAACTACTTCCCTGAGCAGCCTGAAATCTACTCTTCTAACATTCAGAATTTTGCTGGCTATTTTCCTCCTCTCATCAGGTATTTTAAATTCAACTGCATGCTGGTCCAAAATGTCCACCAATCACCAATTCACTCATGAGACCTTCTTGGTAGCAAGTAACAAATCAAAGAGGATACCTTCCCTAGTCACCTCCCTTAGTATCTGTATCAATTTATACTCATTGCTACTCATCTCATACCCATCCTGTGCAGGCTGCTCAGTGGAAGAGGATAAAATAGCTCTGCTCCCCCTCCTTGCTTTCACAAAGCTGCCTGCAAGCCCTAGCCCTACAGAACCTGATCTCACATACCTTCCCATTTTAGTATCTTCCCTTGCTGTGCAGTGATCAGTGCTAAGCAAGGTGCACATCAACTAAACATCAGTTCTGGCAACAGTTTCTATTCAAACTTGTCAGAGCACAAGTAAATTAGTGCATTTTGAAGAAATTGTGTCTTTCATTTCAGGGTATACCATCAAAGACATATGTCTTCCATGCTTTGAGTTCAGATGCAAATGAAGCTCCATGCAAATGAAGTTCAGAATCCTATGTTAAGGATCTTTTGATCCTGTGCATCATAACAATATTTAAGGGAAAGGGTA
>VXBI01001487.1:89043-106748 GCA_013397375.1 Toxostoma redivivum | reverse complement strand
CCTGCAGGGGGCGCTGCTGGCTCACGGTGTGATGATTCCTCCCAGCCTGCGGGGGGCGCTGTGGCATCTTCTCAGCCATCTTTCCCCTCACATGATGATGGCAGACAGCGCAATGGGCACCACAGGAACCTCCTGCAACAGCAGAGATGGGCACACCCAGGGTTCTGAACAAAGTGTAGCAAAGCCCTGCCAGAAGCCACAGGGGTCCTGGTGATGCCTTAAGTTTTAATTTTTTCTGTCCCACTTTGGTGTGCAGCTTTTAGTTTTATATTAAGGGTTACTAGGATCTTTCCACAGGCTTGTGAAGACAAAGCTGCTCTATTCCAACTGGGGACTCAAGGACAACCTCTTCAAACTTCAGACCCTAAGCATAAACAATGCGAAAAGAGGAGGGTGGGCAAGTAAGCGAGCAAGGAAGATGAAACTTCATGATTTGAGATTATTAATTGCACAGTTGACTTCTGTATGTAAGTGGACTAAAACCTGCACAAATGTGAGCTCTCGTGACCAAGCCCTCCTTTGCTTCCATCTTGGAGCCATCTGGGCAGGGACACAGCTGTGGCACTGGTACTGCCAGGGTGTGGTCTTTGAAGGCCCCTCAATAAATATCCATTTTATTCCTCTTAACTCCGTCTAGCCTCTGCTCCAGCTCCTCTAGG
Source organism: Toxostoma redivivum (assembly GCA_013397375.1). Lineage (NCBI taxonomy): Eukaryota > Metazoa > Chordata > Aves > Passeriformes > Mimidae > Toxostoma > Toxostoma redivivum. The sequence continues at coordinate 106,089 of VXBI01001487.1, read as the reverse complement.
CATCAGCTTCTGGCGAGCCAGGTAGGAGAGGTGAGGCATTTGGAAACCCCCTGGACTGAAGCTCTGCCAGCAGGCTCGGAAAGGCCCAGAGGTGTCAGAGCCAAGAACCCTTGGAACTGGCAGCCCCTGGGTATCAGGTCAGGTTTAAATGCAGCAAAAAGCTGGAAGCAGAGGCGGAGAACAGCGGGGCTTGGGCAGTGGTAGCTGCGCTCCCACAAGCAGCCAGGAGCTGCTCCCTTCTCCCTACAGAGGGAGACAGGTTTTCCCTAAAGGACCAAAGAGCACTGTTAACATGCAGAGAACTTTACTTTCATATGCTGACCAGAAAATGTGGCTAACTGCCTGTGCCCAGCTGCCTTTCTGGTTTGGGTCTGCAGCTCCCCTCGGCTTCGCAAAACGCCGCTCCTAATTTAGGGTGGATTTAGCGCTGCCTGTGCCTCAGTGCTGCTGTCTGGGGACAAGAACACGGGTGGCAGGCAGGCACCGAGCTGGTCAGCAGATGACGTAGCGGATGAGCCCCGAGCCTCGCACCTCCCGCACTCTCTGGCAGTGCCTCAGGATGCTCAGGATGCTGTGGAAGCGCTTATCCAGTTTCAGCTGAGTGAACTCCTTGAGATCAGCCTCCACAATAAAAAATACTCCTGCAAAACAAGCAACGGGTTTTGTTACAGGAATGACTCTGTTGTGGGATACACTCAGCATTTCACAGGTGACAGCACAGCCTCTTCATAATTCCACAATCTACAATTTCTAATTCTACAGTCAGCAGTAGATCCTCACATGGGCACCACCTTAATAGTGGTTTTACTTTAGTAGTGGCATTACATATTAGGTATTTTTTTCTCTTTATTTAGAGTTAGGATTGAAACTTGTTTGGATTTGGTTGTTTATTAAATTTTATTTGTAGTATAGAGTTTTGCAGTACTTTTAGCTAACAAGCTAAAAGCGAGAAAATGGAGATACATTTAGTTAGTTACAAGGTTTTTTAAGGGTTAACTATTTAATTAAAAGCTATTTTATATTTATATTACTTTTGCATTTATATTACTTTTACTTTTAACAACTAAACACTTGCGACTTGTATTGCAGTACCTTTAACCTAATTAAAAAGTACCACTTGAAACTAAGAAGGAATAAGAAGAAGGAAGAGACAATGTCTAAGAATTTTGTTTTATACTTACTATTATATGCTAAACCTCCAAATTCTAAACCTTTCAGCATGTGAAATTACACACTTCTATTTAAACTACCCACCTGTGATTTTAACTCCATCACTCAAATTTGGAGCCTTCTCCCAAGGCCTTAAGTCAAAAGTAGTGTTCTTTTGAGGGTCAGTGTCAGGAAGCATAGAAAATTCAAAATTCCTAGGCCTTAGGGTTTCAACAGATGACTTCACACTATATTGGGAGCCTTGTTCTACTTTTACAATTTGTCATCAGAAAGAAAATTGCCAGCCTTCCCATGAAGTTGCATCATCCACAGGCCCTGCTCCATGAGCTCTGTCTCCTAGCAGGCACTCAGGTTCTGAAATTAGATCTTTGCCATAAGGACAGAGCCCTGCAGGCATCAGAGCTATGCAGCCCACCATTCCCTTGACTTATATCAGATTTGGAAAAGAATAATCCATCATTACTTAAGAAAATTACAGGAAAAGACTAACCACTTGCAACAGCATCATCCCTGTGTCTCCAAGAAAATGGCACAGGCAAGTCCTGCCTCAGAGCTGAGAGCTCACCCCTTCTTGTAGTTGATTAATTACTTCCTTTAGAAAATTGTCATTAAAATTCAGGCTGCCCAGGGCAGTGGTTGAGTTACCATCCCTGGAAGTGTTCAAAAAACCACGTGAATGTGCCCCTTGATTACATGGTTTAGTGAACTAAATGGTGCTTGGTCGGATTTTGTGATCTTAGAGGTCTTTTCCAACCTAAATGAATCCTGAATTGAGTAGTATCATGCTTCCAAGTCTAATGAGAAGAAGGACAAAAGGGTAGGGGTGTTCCAGCTTGGAAAAAGAAGATAGGATTCTCCCTCCTGTGTTTTATCCTTAACACAGAGGCAGTGACATGTTAGAAAAAGTGGAGCATCTCTTCTTCCTTTTAAGTCCTTCCAGTTTCACTGGGAAACAGCTGATCCAAGCTGGAAAGAACTGAGGTACAAGAATTATGCTTGTAAGTGTAGTGTCCCCCAGAATCTTGCTTAGACAGAGCTGAGAAATAACAGATCATGTTTTCTCACAGCTTGGGCCTCTCATGAGAGTTGGTGACACGCGTCTCACAGGGAGTAGAATCTTCCAGCGACAATAACTGTCAAAATAGATGTATCTCCCCAGAGAGGAACTCTGCTGGAATCTCAGAGCTTGTACCCCCACCAATCCACATACAGATGAGAAATAGGAAGTTTGTTTACTAGGAAAAGAAAGAAGAACTGCTCTACTGCTCAAAATAGAACTATTGTAGGATAGAGACCATTTACAGCTTCCAGGAACACCAATACACCCAAACAGTGCTGGGAAGCCAGCCTGGCATGCTGCCTTCACAGTCTGTTACATCTGGGGGAGCACCAGAATGTCCTGAATTTTGATAAAACAAGATTTCTTCTAGTATTTGCTCACACTCCAGAGTGGCAACATTCAGCATAGCAGGAATCTTTTCTGTGAAGGAATCAGAGCTGGGTGAAGGGCAGTGGTTTGGTCCATGTGCTAAACAATCAGCTAAAGTCACTGAATCACCTGAGTGGCTGGAAGTGACCCTGATAAACCAGGCAGCATCTTCTCTCATCTTGAAATCAGAGAAGAGTTCAGCTGGCAAACAGCCCAGGCTGAGAGCCAGTGGGAATTCTAAGCAGAGAGACTCACAGGAGAGATTTAAGCAAACAAATCAATGAATGCGGAACGTCATCCTGAAAAATGCAATGGATAAAGACATTCAATCATTTTGTGCTGGCCAGATAAGAATCATCTGACAGCCTGCCAGGCCTTTTCTCTAGACTTTCTAAATGATTAGTCACAAAAAATCCTAAACAAAACCATCTACCACACAAATACACACGCTCTATCAGATGCTGGATGTCCTAGTTTCCTAACTGAACTTCCCAAGATAAACAAGAAATAAAGACCATCTCTCAGGTACTTAAAGAGATTAGAGCACTACAGTTTTTCAGACTTAAGCCCCCTAGCTTTCTGACAGAAAGCTCTCTGGCCAGCTGTAGCTTTCTTAAGTTGCTAGAACAGCTCCTTCACTGTAGCCAAGACTGCTGTGGATCACAGAACAGACTGAGCAGCACTCCAAGCCAGGAGGGCCCTTCTAGTGTTCAGCCTCTCTTCTACAACTGTGGGCTCAAACTCCTTACTACTACTGTCCTAAAGATTGGAACAGTGATACCAAAAATACGTTGTAAATTAAATTGACGAACCCAGTATTTTAAGAAATCCAGATTAATATAAGCTGCTGTTCAACTGAGGCAAAACATGCTTAGAGAGAAACCAAACCATCACAGGCCAAGCCAGAACTCAGCCACATAAATTTATCCAGCTGCATGTCCTTAGAAAGCTTTTAATAAAGCCCTTTACAGCAGTGACCTTTGTGTGACATCTGAGACCTCATCTGGAGTCCTGTGTCCAGCCCTGTGACCCCAGCATAACAAAGACATGGAGCTGCTGGAGCCAGTGCAGAGGAGGCACGGAGCTGCTGCAGGGCTGGAGCCCCTCTGCTCTGGAGCCAGCCTGGCACAGCTGGGGGTGCTCAGCTGCACAAGAGAAGGCTCCAGGGAGAGCTCAGAGCCCCTGGCAGGGCCTGAAGGGGCTCCAGGAGAGCTGCAGAGCCACTGGGGACAAGGCATGCAGGGACAGCACACAGGGAATGGCTTCCACTGCCAGAGGGCAGGGCTGGATGGGATCTTGGGAAGCAATTCCTGGCTGGGAGGGTGGGCAGGCCCTGGCACAGGGTGCCCAGAGCAGCTGTGGCTGTCCCTGGATCCCTGGCAGTGTCCAAGGGCAGGCTGGACACTGGGGCTTGGAGCAGCCTGGGACAGTGGAAGGTGTCCCTGCCCATGGCAGGGGGTGGAACTGGATGAGCTTTAAGGCCACTTCCAACCCAAACCATTCTGTGTTTATCTTACAGCTCTCAAAGTGCCAGCATGTCCACCAGGTCAGAATTCCCTTCCTACAGAAAAACTGCATTTAGAATCTAGAAATCACTGGTGTGATACTCTAATATCCATAGTCTTGGAGGGAGGGTNATTTAAGCAAACAAATCAATGAATGCGGAACGTCATCCTGAAAAATGCAATGGATAAAGACATTCAATCATTTTGTGCTGGCCAGATAAGAATCATCTGACAGCCTGCCAGGCCTTTTCTCTAGACTTTCTAAATGATTAGTCACAAAAAATCCTAAACAAAACCATCTACCACACAAATACACACGCTCTATCAGATGCTGGATGTCCTAGTTTCCTAACTGAACTTCCCAAGATAAACAAGAAATAAAGACCATCTCTCAGGTACTTAAAGAGATTAGAGCACTACAGTTTTTCAGACTTAAGCCCCCTAGCTTTCTGACAGAAAGCTCTCTGGCCAGCTGTAGCTTTCTTAAGTTGCTAGAACAGCTCCTTCACTGTAGCCAAGACTGCTGTGGATCACAGAACAGACTGAGCAGCACTCCAAGCCAGGAGGGCCCTTCTAGTGTTCAGCCTCTCTTCTACAACTGTGGGCTCAAACTCCTTACTACTACTGTCCTAAAGATTGGAACAGTGATACCAAAAATACGTTGTAAATTAAATTGACGAACCCAGTATTTTAAGAAATCCAGATTAATATAAGCTGCTGTTCAACTGAGGCAAAACATGCTTAGAGAGAAACCAAACCATCACAGGCCAAGCCAGAACTCAGCCACATAAATTTATCCAGCTGCATGTCCTTAGAAAGCTTTTAATAAAGCCCTTTACAGCAGTGACCTTTGTGTGACATCTGAGACCTCATCTGGAGTCCTGTGTCCAGCCCTGTGACCCCAGCATAACAAAGACATGGAGCTGCTGGAGCCAGTGCAGAGGAGGCACGGAGCTGCTGCAGGGCTGGAGCCCCTCTGCTCTGGAGCCAGCCTGGCACAGCTGGGGGTGCTCAGCTGCACAAGAGAAGGCTCCAGGGAGAGCTCAGAGCCCCTGGCAGGGCCTGAAGGGGCTCCAGGAGAGCTGCAGAGCCACTGGGGACAAGGCATGCAGGGACAGCACACAGGGAATGGCTTCCACTGCCAGAGGGCAGGGCTGGATGGGATCTTGGGAAGCAATTCCTGGCTGGGAGGGTGGGCAGGCCCTGGCACAGGGTGCCCAGAGCAGCTGTGGCTGTCCCTGGATCCCTGGCAGTGTCCAAGGGCAGGCTGGACACTGGGGCTTGGAGCAGCCTGGGACAGTGGAAGGTGTCCCTGCCCATGGCAGGGGGTGGAACTGGATGAGCTTTAAGGCCACTTCCAACCCAAACCATTCTGTGTTTATCTTACAGCTCTCAAAGTGCCAGCATGTCCACCAGGTCAGAATTCCCTTCCTACAGAAAAACTGCATTTAGAATCTAGAAATCACTGGTGTGATACTCTAATATCCATAGTCTTGGAGGGAGGGTGGAAGGATTCCAGGAAGGAAGGGAGGGAGGGAAGGAGCCATGGATTGTCAGAGACAGCTCTTTTTTTGTGAGACAGAAGAGAGTTTGCTCCATTCCTTGTGTCTGAACTTGGAAACATGAGGGCATTCTAGGGACATCACCAAGCTTGACATGTGCAGTACACTCCTCCAGGAATAATTATATACTTGTTCTCAAGAGGAAAGGCATGCCAAAAAGGAGATTTTAATACCAGACATTTACTGTGTCACATATTTTTGGAAAAACTAGTCAGTAAGTGCAACTTCCTTTTCAATTGAAAGAAAGGTATTTTGGTTTTCACTCCCTTTATGCTTTTAAGAGGAGAAAATGTCTTAAGATAATCAGACAGACTTATCTGTTTCACAAAGCCATTGTAGCACAATTAACTACCCAGATTTCCCAACTTCAGAACAAATTTTTAATAGTTCATGTCCAGTCAAGTTTAAGACCTGAGAACACATTTCTATTGTATGGCTATCAAAATAAGAGTTTCCAGAACTTGCAGTGATTCCAAACTAAATCTTTGTGCACTCAAAGTTTCTGCCATAACACACCATCAACAGGATGTATTTTCAATTAAAACATTCAAAAAGTGACCCAATCACTATGGGAAACTCTTCAGTCAAAAATACTGAAAAGAAGACCGGTATCTTTATACTTCTCCTCCTACATCCAAGTGTTACAAGTTTGGCACTAACAAAGGAAAAAAAAATACCTTTTGTATCCTTAGTTTCTTCTTCCATGAACCTGTGGTAGAGATTTCTGACTGGGGCACTCATAGACTTCAAAGGCTGATACAAGATCTTGTACTTGCCCACCACGGCCTTGTTTATCTGTTCAACAGCTGCATTAACCTGATCATACGTTATACGGCCTTTCATATACCTAAAAATAAAAATAAGAACCAGTAACAAGAATAAACACAACTTTGTGACTTTCTGCTCTTTCATCACCCTTAACTGAACAAGCCATTCCTACTGAGAGGCAGTTTCTCCTGTTTTGTGTTAATGAATACATGTAGTTGTTAATTCTGTCTATTTCCTTCACAGTTTAACAATCTTGAAGCTAAAAAAGCCACGACAGAACCTAAACCAGAAAGATAAAATATAGAATGCTAAATTAAGAAGCAGAATGTATTCAGCGCTTAAGCTGTAAAGAGCTTTTCAAAATGGAATAAAGGTTGCTATTATAGTGTATATATATGTAGTACTAGGAGAATAAGATCTGTTGATAACAGCCTAGAGGTATAGGAAGCACAATCTTTTTTTTTTTTTTGGATGTGGCACTTGTGCTATTGTTTGGTTGAGGTGTTAGGGCGTGGGTTAGAAGTGATGATCTTGGAGGTTTCTTCCAATCTGTTTCTGTGATTATTTGGGTTTTTTTGAAGAACTACTAGTTTTGTTCTGCCTTCTGTATTTGACTGTGCAGCCTACTGAGCTGTGCAGATATCATCCTGCACCACCAGCATCCATTTCTGAACTCTCAGTGCATTTCATAATACTAGTACTAGAAGAATAAAGCCTCTTGACAACAGCCTAGAGGTACAGGAAGCACAAAAGATAAAGACCAAAGTGATGTGGAAATACTAGAACACTGGAATATTTGCAAGTAAGGCTATTCAGTATTTATAGATGTAAAGCCATGCCTTCAAGGAAAAGAACCTGTGTTGCACACTGAGAAGCTATTATGTAAAAAATAAAATCTGAAACTCAAATTGCAAGCAGTAAGCTAAACACAGCACAACCCCCCCTCCCAAAAAAATGGCAGTAAGAGCCAGGCCAGCCTTGCAACCTGCGTTGTCCTGTGGCCTTCATTCAGCTGCTACAATAAACCAAACCTGGCTGTTTGTGTTTTGTTCAGTATCAGCTTGCAGACCTGAGGAATTACACAAGTGTTACAATTCATTTTAAGAATGAATGCTTTAGGTCGGTAAAGCTAAAAGCTGTGGGACAAGCAAGACTGAAAAGATCAATGAACAGCAAGCTCCTCCCTCATTTTAATCTGAACAGACAGGCTCAATCTTCAGAGAACACACAAAGAATTAGAAGCAGAAGTAGATAATCAATTACAAGTTCAGTATTCCAAACCAGAGTTTGGGCAGGCATTCTGCAATTGCCAACTCAAAATAAGTTGCTGTAGATTCCAACAGTGGCCAGTCCAGTCCCTGCCAGAGAGGGGTTGGGAGGAGGCGTGTAAAAACTTAATTTGAAGCAATTGCTCTGCCTCCAAAATGAGTTTGAAACTTAGCAGCCACTAAGTTACTTGCAACCAGCTTTCAGCTTTATAGATACTTTGATTAATTAAGCGTTGGAAGTGCAGCCATCTCTGTTATAAAAATGCTCTACTCTGCACAGTAATAAAAGCAGCACTACCACCCCTGAAATGCAGCCACAGCACAAACACAGCCTGTAACCACAGCAAGGCTTTGCCTGTGTGCATTAACTGCTGTTTATCGCTCTCTCTGCCTCCCTAGGCCACAGGGGAGCGTGCAGAGCGAGGAAGGCTAAGCCCAGAGGTATCAAATACCTTTATTTAACTTCCTGTGCTCCCACTGTCAACACGCAGACCGTGAAGACACTTAATAAAGCCAAGGGAGCACCTCAGCTCAGAGAGGCAGGACCGGGCTGCCTAAACCTAAAAACTGAATGCTCTTTGAGATGCCCTCAGGCAACCAAGATGCTTTAATCTGAAATTAAACTCTGTCAAAACCAAATGGAATTTTTATTCTGTGCATAACTAAGGATCATAAAAACTCCAGCTGTCCTCTCATGTTTCTATTCAACCATGGCTGGCAAACCTGTTAATGCTGACATTTATTTCAGTCCATACGTATACACTAATATAAAAATACAAAGTTGAGAAGTTCCAAATTCAGGCATTTAACTTAGATCTAAAATAGCTTTAAAATCTGCTTCACTATTCCAAATGCAATAAAATTTGAGACTCTTCCTGTATTAAAAAAAAAGAAACAAAAAAATTATCCAGTCAGTTTCTCTTTTTAATCCACAGAAGCCCTTTATCAAAGCATTTTTTCCATAGGTATGAAAACCAGAGCACAGTGCAGCATTCCTCAGAGAAAAGAATAACATCAATATATCACATATATACCACTCTAAAAGAGATAAAGCTTGTAATGGCCACCCTCTGCTCTCTCAAAAACAGTTAGGCTAAAATAACCATGTATTATTATCCCAAGCCACCATCTTCTGAGACTTGAGAGTTATAATGAATGCACAGAATCTAAAATACTTTCAGCAGTAAAATTTTTAGGAAGCAGTATGAATTCTAGACACAGAATAAAGCAAGCATTTTCCTTTGCCTCAAAGACAAAAGTTAACAAAGACAGGTATTGTGAAATGCCCTTTATCTTCCTCCAAAGAGCACCTTCCTGCAACAGATTTGAAGGGTAAGACAATTTGCAAGTTTTTTTATTGTGCAAAGTGTTCTGTTTGATCAGGTGCTCCACATCTGCCCCTTATCACAGCGTGTGCCTTTGCTAAATATCAGCTGCCCAGCACTAGGACTATGAAGTCACTGAAGCCTAGGTGTCCCTTTTAGTGGCCTGATAGTGTTAGGAATAGATTTTCCTTCATGTTCAGCACAAAGCAAGTGAAAACAGCCTCAATTTTTCAGTGACCACCTCCCACCCCCAGTGCTCACCTGAGGAACTGGGCCCTGAACCAAATTCTCATTCTTCCAAGAGAATAAATTCAGTGTAAGACAATTTGTATTACAAGTATTTGCTGCTTAGATTTGGTCAATCAGTATGTGAAATTGCAAGTACTCCCTCAATCTTGTACTACAACATTGCCAGGCAACAGAAATACTGGTAGATTAATAGACCCATGTAAATTCATGTAAATTTTCCTCCACAGAACAAACATGTTTCTCCAATCTGAATAAAATTAAATTATTTCTAGAGCTCTACCAGCACAGTCTAAGCTGCAACCTTTCCATAGTGGGTGCCTTCCAACACAGCTGCAACATTTCCATGAGTGCCTTCCAACTCAGCTTATTCTGTGGTTTTGTGAATCTGTAATGAATAGGAAGAGGATCCATCTGTCCTCTGTCCCCATCCTCCACGACCATGAACAGCAGTGAAAAACCTTCCACTTTCAAGGATTATCATGAACTCCTTTAGGTTGGAAAAGCCCTCTGAGATTATCCCTCAGCATGGCCAAGGCCACCACTAAACCACACCCCCAAGGCCACCTGTCTTGAGATGTGGAAGATCAGAGTCTTAACTGGAAGTTAAAACAATATTTGGCTGAAATGCTCTGTGTCTGTTTCTCTTGCCACAGCAGAGATAAAGACCAAAAATTCCCATGCTCCAGCTTTATCCTCCCTTAATTTTATCTGGAAAACGTTATCCCTTTACCTAAGGGAGTAAATCCACAAAATACCTGAGGTGTTCTGCAGAACAAAAATACCAGGTGCATGCTCTTCTAAGAAGTAACCAGAACTCCTTTATCATTAGCTCAACATTCAGGATAAGGAAGAAAATGGGCATTACTCACCTGAAAATTTTGAAGGCTACAGAAAAAAATATTGGAAAGCCTCAAGTAAAGTTCAGACTCAAGAACATATTTCTTATTGAAACAGGTATTGTCAGGGAACAGAGTGAATCTAGAGTCTCAATAACAATTCAGCCTTAGGCATCAAGAGAAATTTCTTCTTTTTGCAGAAACATTTACCCATGCTAACCAAATGCCATTTAAGAAGTTATTCCTGTATGTCAGACTTCAGACAAGGATATTGATTAATCATGTCCTGATGTTAGGCTAAAACATCCACAGCTTCCTATCCCAGAAATTTGGGAATTTCAGTGCAAAGTGGTTTTTTTGCTTTCAACAAGTCTGATTGCTTTTTCTATCTCAAAACAGATTGGTGAGTCAAGATTTGAAGTTTCCAGAAACCAATAGTTGAGTCAAATAAAAACATCATTTATCATTACTTTTCCTCCTATGTGTAAACAAACCTTTCATCTTATGAGATGATGGCTTTTTTTTTTTAATGTCAGTTCTCAAAACAAGATGAGGATTCACCTGTTAGCTAATAAATCTCTGTTCACACAATTACAGTGACTTCTGAGGTAAGAGGTTTGGGTTTGAACTGATCAGAGTCCACCTTCCCAATACCAGCATAAAAAAGAGCCCAGTTAACTCCATTCATTCAATTTTCAGGTTTGCTAGCGTTGCATTTGAACTATTTGGAGCTATTATCATGTTTCACCCCATGAAATATTTCATCTCTGTCAGTCCCAGCTCTGCAAGGGGTGACTCTCCCAAACCTGTGTGTGCCACCCAAATTGATATATCAGGGTGCAAGGGAAGCCACGCTTACTTACGCAGGAACACTTTCAAACTCCTCTGTGGTTATTAGTGACACTTCTTTAATGACTACTGTCTCTTTTGCAGGCTTCTTGGTAGTCTTAGATTCCACAGCCTTGTTTTGTCCTTCCTGTTTCCTAGTTGGCACTGTGATGCTGTAAAATAAAGGAATATTCAGGGTACAAACAGCAGGTAAGTAGGCAGGAGAATTCCACTGTACTATCAACTCTGCTTAGTCACAGATCTAAGTTGCAGCCTATCTGTTAGGCTGGATGAACACAATTAATGATATTTCAGAAAAGAAACATCAGTAAAGCAAGCCTACTCTTTCAAATCTTATTCTACAGCTGACTTCAGCACAGCTCTTGGTTTCTCTGCTACAGAGGCTGCTAGCAGATGAGCTGGAAGCAGTCCAAGCGAAGCAAGGCACAGCTCAGAATTCAATGTACCATTACATTTCACACAATGCAAGGCCTGGCTTTTTACGAGATGAAACACGGCACAGAGCTGCAGCCTTAACAGGCGGATTTAAAATACTTCATAGCTCTTTGAAACAGGTTCAAATCTTGGGAAGCTTGACTCATCCATTAAACTTTTGAGGCAAAGAAATTCAATACCACCTAGCAGATTGTTCTTTTTAAATACTTTTAAAAAAATTTTTAGGCAAGATCCAAAAGGACAAAGAATTTCCTGATTTATTCCTGATTATTAGAACATTATTGTTATAAATTCACCCTTCCTCTAAGTCCTCAGCTTAGGGCCTCAAACCCAAGGGATTTGCCACCCAACCAGCTGCTCCTCAGCAGGACAGCAAAAGTGATGCATATGGCCAAATCCACTGTCATCAGGACACATGGATATCACTGGGATGTGCAGCAGAATTAACTACAGCAGTGCAGAGCTGGCCTGGACAAGGAAAAGATCCTCTGCTGGGGGCTGACTATCCCACCAGAGATCCCTGCTGGCCGTGGGGTCCCACAGCAGTGAACAGCACAGCAGTGCCCCATCTGTGGGCCCCAGAGACAGGATTGGAGGTGTCACTTGATGTGGCATGGCCAAGGCCATGTCCCATCCCTGAGGAACACGAGTGAGAGGACAGCCAGTGCCACCTGCTGGGCTCCCACACTGCCTGCCCGGTGACACGGGGACAGAAGCAGCTCTGCTCTGTGACACAACACAGAGCCCTTCTGAAACCCAGCACAGCTGCAGACAAACTTACTCACATGTCATCATCTGAAGAACATCTGTTTGCATCTCAACAACAACAACAAAAACAAATCCTGGCATCCTCCAGCTAGCAGGGAATGTCAACAAACAGGAGGGAAGGGGAAGGGGGGGTGGATTTTGGGTGGTGTTAGAGGTGGGGTTGGAATGAAAGGATAAACACAAGTACCAAGGGAAGCAAGGACACATCTTGAAATTTCATTCCTCCCACGCTCCAGTCTCCTGCTTTCTATCACACTGCAACAAACCTTTTCTAGATGATTCCTCATATCCAGCACCTCTCCTTTGTGTTCCCACCCACACCCTTGCCCCTGCACTGCTGCAGTGAGGTGGTGCAGACACAGTTCACCACTGACCTGAACCACAAAAAGGAAAAACTGATGCTTGTTTACAAAATCTGGCTCTGCTGGAATGAGAAATTCCTCTTAACAAACATGGGGGATATAACAGCTTGAGAGATATTGAACTTGCTTTTTTTTGCGATTCCTCTGGTATATAAGAACAGAAAAAAACCAAGCATACAGGAGAGAAACAATAGTTAAAGACATGAATCCTTCAGTTTCTCTGTGTGGGTGTTTTCATTTTCCCAGGGACTCCAAGGCCTGTCTCACCAGTGTTCAAGTGCTCTTCTGCTTTTTGCACAATCTCTCAAAAATCACTCAACAGCCCATTAGTATTCACACCCAGACACATCTGGGGACATAGGGGGACAGAAATGGAGGAGGTCAGGAGAGGAAGGTTTAGGGAAGAGACCTGAAAATGTATTTACACTGATACAGTGGGTTTTGAACAATTATCTCCCTTCTTACACTTCCCTAACTCTCCACTGCACAGCACAGTGAACCAAGAAGTGACAAAATGGGGACAAAAGGAGAAAGTGTGTTTTGACAAATGGCATCATCATACAATGTATTGTTACTCAAGAAAAACCAGCAACAAACTGACACCGACAGAACAGCAGCTGTGAGCCGGCTGAGCACAATCTGTAGAAAATTATCAGAAAAGCTTGGTTTGTTTTACATATTGTGGTTCTCTCTAGAAAGGGAAGAACTGGCTAATATCACTATTAACTTCCTGATCACAAGCAGGACAAGATTGTAAGGGAAACCAACATCCCAAAGAACCTTTTGGTGTCAGATGTGGCACAATCACCAAACAAGCCTCATTTACATCAAAACAATTTCCAGGAGCTAATACAAAGTTAAGACAGAGGATTTCCTACAATAAAAAAGTAAGTCATGACAGGAAGGCTGAACCACCCAAGTGGTAATTTCTGAAAAACTTCAGTTCTTACACACACATACACACAAAAATAAGCAACATCTAAATTTAAAAGGAACAAGACACCCCTAGAGACATTTTGAGAGGCGGTTTCCCAAACTGAGAAGTTCTTCTGGAACCCTCTTTCCACACATTTCACCTTTTACTTTGCTGGAATATGTCTGTCATGTTTTGAGACTGAGGCTTCTCTGGCACTAGGAGCCAGAACAAGTAAAGCTGGTAGATTCAGGGCACATACTGGAAGCACTGAATTCAAACTAATGCATTGCCTTCTGACAAGCTACAAGGTGGGAAAGAACACGCTGGGATCCCCAGATAATAAGACCCTGCAAGTGACCCCACCTGACACACACTAACATCACTCCAGGAAAAAAAGAGCAGCTCCAACAGAACAGAGAAAGAGATGAGAAAACTCAGAGTTAAAATGTCTTAGAAGCCTTCTGAGTAACAGCTGTTATTTTATATACTTGTCATTTCCACACGCTTCAGCCACTTGACTCTGAAAAGCTTCTTACCACAGCCCTCTCCAAGGCAAGGGGGTATCATAGCTAGCTGAAATAAATGTGTGATTGCTGTAGGGAAAAGAGAACAAGACTACCACAAACACAATTCAAAGCCCCACAGAAAGATGACTGAGTTAGAGGATTTTTGTTTTTTAATTGTATTTGGAAGGGCAGTGGTGAACTTCAGTTCTAGTGACCCAGCATTTGGATCATTAACACTTTAATCTGTAGGCACTGCAGTTATAAAATCAGTGTGTTTGTGATTCTAAAGCAAGGCATGCTCAGACTTTGAGAAGCATTTGCTTTCCACTACATCACACCCATCCCTGGAAGCTCCCATTGAAACAACCTGGTATTTTATAGACTTGACCTGACAGATTTGTTGGGGTGCTGGCACAGGCTTGGGACTTTGGCTCCCAAAATCTCAGAGTTAATGTGGAGTGAAAGGAGCAGAGCTGTACAGCGCTGCAGCTGAACACTGCCAGGAGCAGCCCAAATTCCCCAGGCTCATGCACCACATACCAGCTCTTGGTTGGTTTAGGCAGGTAGGGTGGAATGTGTTCAAGGAGGTGCTGTGCTTCCTTCTGATCTCTCTCAGCAGTCTTCTGGATCTCCTGAAATTAATATGAGACTGTATCAGAAATCTGATCCTGCTAACATTCAGCAAGTAGAGTTAGGACAATATTAAACTAACTGTCAGCTTTATTAAGAGGTGTCTTTTATTCTCCTGCCATCATCTTATCTCCTTACCCCATAATTTCCTCAGGGAAACTAGTAAAGATACAAAGGAAGGAGCATCTGTCCTTGCCCTCAAAATGTCAGAGAAATTTGAGCAGGCAGAAGGGACTTTAGCAACACACCCTCAGCAAGGTCTGGTCAGGAGAATGGTGGTAGTGAAGACGAGATGCTATGGTAAATTCACCTCCATTCCCCAGACAACATTTCCACAAAAGACTTGACAAAGGCAGTGCAAGCACACAGTAGAATAACCTACAGATATCCTAATTTAATACTTTGTGCAGCTATTGCAAATGTGTGCAAGTAGAACTGCTCTTTAGATCACTGTATCAATTATGATAAGGACATGTTCTCAAGGCCAGTGACAATGACATACTTTTAATGGCCTTAAGATTAAGGAAGGTAGGCTTAGATTAGACATTAAGAATAATTCTTCCCTGTGAGGGTGGTGAGGCCCTGGCATATGCTGCCCAGAGAAGTGTGCAAGGCAAGGTTGGACAGGGCTTGGAGCAAACTGGAATAATGGAAGGTGTCCCTGACCATGGCAGGGGTTGGGATTGGGTGAGCTTTGAGGTCCCCTCCAACTCAAATAATTCTACAATTCTATGATGCTATGTATAAGCCCTGAAAAACACAATTTTTAATGTTCATTGTTCTGGAGAACTGCCCAACAAACCATCACCAAGCCTATTCCAAGCCCATTTCTCTTGTAAGCACATGCATCCAAACATCACTAAAGATCTAGGGAAAAAAAACATTACATACATATCAAAGATTTCTTTGAGTCTTTCTATATTTTAAGAACAGGAAAAGAAAAAAGATTACTTTTAACAAATCTTTCAGTTTTTCTTGCTGTTTAACTATAATTTCCATTTTGTTCAGGAGATCATGTACAAGGTACACCTCATTCTGTATTTTATGAAGCACAGGCTTGCAGGATTCATCTTCACCTGTAAAAGAGAGAACATTAAGTTACAAAATCTCCAAGAGAAAACCAAAATCCAATATTCTTTCCTTTCACAAGCAGTGATTATCTAACTCCCTGCTCCCCAGCCACCATATCCATCCAGGAGAAGCAGCAAGCCAAACTGTCAGCCTTGTACTTTGCACAGCCAACAGAGTTCATGGAATCATTCAGTTTGGAAAAACCCTCTAAGACTAGGTCCAATCATTCCCCCAGAGCACTGTCAACTAACACTAACCTATGTCCCAAGGGTCAACCACGTCTTCTAAATCCCTTCAGGAATGGGGATTCCACCAACTCACTGGGCAGCCCCTTTCAGTCCCTGACCACCCTTTCCATGAGGAAATTCCTCCTGGTGTCCACCCTGAGCCTCCCCTGGCCCATTCTGAGGCCGTTCCCTCTCCTCCTGTCCCTGTTCCTGGGATAAGATCCCAAATCCCCCCTGGCTGTCCCCTCCTGTCAGGGAGTTGTGCAGAGCCACAGGGTCCCCCCTGAGCCTCCTTTTCTTCAGGCGGAGCCCCTTTCCAGCTCCCTCAGCCTCTCCTGGGGCTCCAGCCCCTTCCCCAGCTGCGTTCCCTTCCCTGGACACACTCCAGCCTCTCATTGTCTCTCTTGGAGTGAAGTGCAAACCAAACCCCACTTTTGCACTTACTTACCTATGTCTCTCAGCTGGATACACTTTTTAACACTTGAAATCTTTGCATTGATGTGGGAGCATAAATCCTCCAGGCATGAGGATCCCGTATCTTTCATCATCACACTAAGGGGGAACAAAAATGAAGGCAGAAATTTAACAAAGATCCAAGCTGCGAACATTGCCTAGAAAAGCAGAATTTTTAGAAGACCCTGATCTGTCAAAGAAGCAGAGAACATAAATGAAACAGTAAATGGAGTCATTATCTTTTATCTTACTAAATTGAAGGCAGAAAAGGAAGCATAAAGTGACTGGCAAGCCAAAATTGACTAGACAAGCCAATAAGTTTCCCAGAATTGTAGAGATAACTGCAGTGTGATATCAGTGCAATTCTTAATGACACTGGGAGCATCCTTATTATATTGAAGTGTCCACTAGAAAAGGAGTTGGAATTTACTGCAAAAATCAAGAAATACCTGGTTTATATAAGGCAGTTTTAGAAGGCTCTCTCAGGGAGACTACATCAGATGATTGATATTTAAAGAGGTGTGTTCTTTAAAAAGCATAATTAAGCAAAAAAAAAGTGTTAGCAGATTTATTAGGAAGTCTGAAGGCATCAAAAAGAGCACTACACCGATTACTATACTGTCTAGAATAATAGAGTTATTAACCCTATTATAGACAGGAATTTATTAAAAGAAAAAGTTACATAATGTGACAAACCCCCCCCCCCCCCACTTAAAC
>VXBI01001487.1:64035-88609 GCA_013397375.1 Toxostoma redivivum | reverse complement strand
TCGAGCTCCGGTTGGAACCCGCCGCGCTCGGGCGGCCGTTGGGGAGGGCGGGGAGGGAGCGAGAGGGGCGGGAGGAACGGGCGGAGCGGGGGCAGCGCTGAGGAAAAACAGGGCGGGGAGAGCGGGAACGCTGAGGAGAAGCGAGGCGGGAGCCCTGAGGGGAGCCCGAGGGGCGGGCAGAAAGGACAGAGAGGGGGCAGCGCTGAGAAGCGGGGCGGCAGAGAGGCGTGAGGGGAGCGAGCGGCGGATATGAGGGGAACTGGAGGAGGCTGTAGGCCAGGTGAGGGTCAGTTTGTTATAAGTGCATGACATATTGTTGGCTCTTCGCAAATATTGGGATAAATGCTGGATGTGTAATGGTAAAATAGCATTTCTATATGGATATAGTTTTTATTCTTCTCTCTGCTAACAGCAAAAGTTAGACATAAGTTTTTAGAGATAGTATGCTTAAACTGCCCGCTGAGTTGAGATAACAGCCCGTGAATGTGTGATGGGAACCTGCAGTGACACGACAATTATCAACATTAATTATCAACATTAATTATCAACACTCACCGGCTGCCAAAGGCCGGGACCACCANCCGCATGCTCTTGGCAGCATGCCAAGCACCCGGCCGTTTTAACCCTTTGCTTTATGTTTGTCTCCTATTGTCTTTTTTATTAAATCTTTTAAATTCTCCCAAAACAATGAACCTTATTTTTCACAAGTTTCTTCTCCCAGCCTGCCGGATAGGACAAAGGGATATAGTCCCAAACTGCGGCAGGGGAGGCTCAGGTTGCACTTCAGGAGGAATTCCTTCGTGGTAAGAGCGTTCTGGCATTGGAAAGGGCTGCTCGGGGAGGTTTGGAGGCCTCATCCCTGGAGGTGTCCGAGGAACGCCGGGACATGGCACTCAGTGCTGTGGTCTCGGTGACAAAATGGGATCAGTCAGGTTGGCCACGATCTTGGAGGTCTTTTCCAACCTTTGGCTAGTTCTATGAGTCTGGAGGGACTGGGAGGAAGGGCGTAAAGCGGGAGCTCGGAGGGTGTTGTCGACTTTAGGAGCTCTGTGCACACAGTGTCTTTGACCTTAGAAAGGAGACGTTTATTCACCGCAGCGTGCAAGGAGGACCTTCCCACTAATCAGCTCTCCAAAGGGTAGAACTTATCTCTGTAAGTTACATATACAGTAAAATTCATATGAACACGCCCGCTTACTGCATATTCTCCGCCCATCTAATGCACATTTATTTGAGTGACGTAATCCTAACGCACAGCTTGAAACAGGTTCTTTCCTGTTCACTAGGCAGTCTCCTCTTGTACAAGTAATTTCACATAAGTTACGTTTACAAAAGGCGAGAAAGAAACCTGAAAGACATAAAGGACAGCTGGAGGGGAATAAGAGAGAAGGCAAGAACGCTATCCAGAGCAGGAATGGAAAGGTGGGGTTGAGGGGAACGGGAAGGAAGGCGGGACTGCTGAGGGGAACGGGAGGGAAGGCGGGACTGCTGAGGGGAACGGGAGGGAAGGCGGGACTGCTGAGGGGAACGGGAGGGAAGGCGGGACTGCTGAGGGGAACGGGAGGGAAGGCGGGACTGCTGAGGGGAACGGGAGGGAAGGCGGGACTGCTGAGGGGAACGGGAGGGAAGGCGGGACTGCTGAGGGGAACGGGAGGGAAGGCGGGACTGCTGAGGGGAACGGGAGGGAAGGCGGNACCGGGTCACTGAGCAGAGCCGGATGAGAAGGGAGGAGGGATCGCGGAGGGGAGCGGGAAAGAAGGACGGAAGCCCGGAGCTGCTGAGGAGAGCCGGGATAGTGGAAGGAAGCGGGAAGGGAAGGCGGGATCGCTGAGGGGAGCCGGGATGGTGGAAGGAAGCGGGAAGGGAAGGCGGGATCGCTGAGGGGAGCCGGGATGGTGGAAGGAAGCGGGAAGGGAAGGCGGGATCGCTGAGGGGAGCCGGGATGGTGGAAGGAAGCGGGAAGGGAAGGCGGGATCGCTGAGGGGAGCCGGGATGGTGGAAGGAAGCGGGAAGGGAAGGCGGGATCGCTGAGGGGAGCCGGGATGGTGGAAGGAAGCGGGAAGGGAAGGCGGGATCGCTGAGGGGAGCCGGGATGGTGGAAGGAAGCGGGAAGGGAAGGCGGGATCGCTGAGGGGAGCCGGGATGGTGGAAGGAAGCGGGAAGGGAAGGCGGGATCGCTGAGGGGAGCCGGGATGGTGGAAGGAAGCGGGAAGGGAAGGCGGGATCGCTGAGGGGAGCCGGGATGGTGGAAGGAAGCGGGAAGGGAAGGCGGGATCGCTGAGGGGAGCCGGGATGGTGGAAGGAAGCGGGAAGGGAAGGCGGGATCGCTGAGGGGAGCCGGGATGGTGGAAGGAAGCGGGAAGGGAAGGCGGGATCGCTGAGGGGAGCCGGGATGGTGGAAGGAAGCGGGAAGGGAAGGCGGGATCGCTGAGGGGAGCCGGGCGGGATCTCTGAGGCAGCGCCGACAGGCGCCCTGTCTGGTTCCACCCCTGAGGACTTTACTCCCTCCAGAGAATTGTGACAGAATCGACCAACCATCGCCACACCGTTTATTACTTGGTTGTATAAATTCACTTTATTTCAGCATTTGACAGAAGACAAAGCCCTCAATAAAAACTCAGTTTTCAACAGATACATACTCATGCTGGTGTGTCTCCCATAGGACATCATCACCCATTGCTTTCTTTTTTCTCTTGGGTAGGGATGGAGATAATTAAACAGTTTACACTGATCCCAAGCTAATTTTTTTTCCTAATTAGCTGGAAATATAAAGGTTTATTTTGTTAAGGACAGGCTGCTTATCTCTCCAAGAAAGGAATCAGCACAATCTCTCTATCTTTTCCACAATTCCCTGATGAAAGCTCACAGTTCCCTGTGTTCTCTTATCCCCAAAATCCTGAAGAGCTTATAAAGATTAACATACAAACGAGTTAAAAAGAAGGACTGTTAAAACAGGGATGAAATCCAAGGACTGGACTGTGTCCAGAAGAATTAAGGAGAACAGAAAATGTGCAAAAGCAGCACTACAGCAGGCTATTCAAACTGCTTTGTACAAGAATGCATCTTTTTAACATTTTAGTGGAGAAGCTCAGTCAAGGCAGAAATGTGGCACTAATTCCCCCAAGGAAACCACAGAAAAAGGAGAAAGAAATTGTTCAAAAGCCCTGTTTCATAAGGAATTTTTAATGTCAGTAATTAAGAGATTACAAACAAACCAAATAGAGAGTTCTGAGCCCAAAAGCTCAAAACCTGGGGCTTTTTATGTTTGCTAACTTCTCCAAACCTCCACACAAATTCTTGTTCTAGACTTTAAATGTGGGGTTGTCTTGCAAAATAACAACCTCTGCAGTAAACAGAATTACAGCATACGACATAAGAAAGGGGGAAAAAACCCCAAAACTGCAAAATCAGATACAGAAAAAACATAGTACAGATCCCCATGCCTATAAAGAGCATTTAAACCTGGCATTCAGGAGTTTCTTTTGTTGTCTAAACCACATAATAGGAACAATCTGAGGTTTGTGCGGACAACTGAAACCCCTCCTGCGATCTCCAGCACTTTATTGATTAAAAGATAAAGTTTCTGCTGCATGTTTTCGGGGCAGAGGAAAGACGGTCAGAAAGAAAGTTTCTTTCTGGAGCCTACTACACCATCCGGTGCCACCTGTAGTCACAGGTCCAAACTTAGCATAATGTTTCAGAAAGCTGTGGCACGATCACAAGTCAGTCTCGTCATCAGGAAGCAAGATTGTTCTTTTCAGTTTATTAAGCAAACACCCCGGAGTAAAGAGGCTGATACCCACTTTCTTCCTTCTTGCAAGTAAGAACACAGACACTCAGCATGCCGAAGAACTGGAAAAGAGGGAGTGCACACTTAGTCCTGCTGTATTTCTGTTTCAGTCATCAGACAAAACACCTACATAGTGGATGACTTCATCATATGAAAAAAAATTGTTTAAAAATACATCTACAGAAAGTGTTATTTTTGCATACCAATTCCCAGTAACAGTTCTGGCTTGAGTGTTTCCTCTCTGGTTTGTCCCATTAATTAATACACTCACATTAATTAGTAGTTATCTTGCCATGGGGAAAATTTCAGTGGAAGGCTAGAATTGCTCTGGGATAAAATGTTTAAAAAATATTTTAAAAAATACTTTAAAAATATTTAAGCATGCCTTTGGACAAGGAGAGACAGGAATGGCTTCCACTGCTAGAGGGCAGGGATGGATGGGATATTGGGAGGGAATTCCTGGCTGAGAGGGTGGGCAGGCCCTGGCAAAGGGTGCCCAGAGCAGCTGTGGCTGTCCCTGGATCCCTGGCAGTGTCCAAGGCCAGGCTGGACAGGGCTTGGAGCAGCCTGGGATAGTGGAAGGGGTCCCTGCCATGGCAGGGGGGGGAATGAGATGAGCTTTAAGGTTCCCTTCCCACCCAAACCATCGTGGGATTCTGTGACTCTATGATAAAATGGATTTTGCATTGAATTTCCATCCCAAACTCCCTACTATCTTATGAATCCCTCCCATTATTGTTAGGCAGATTAAACAGAGACAGTTGGGAAAATGCAAGTGAGGAACATAAGACTGAGTCTCCTTCAGAGGCAGAAGAAAGCTGTAGGCTGTAAGGACAGTGAAGATGATAAAGGCCTGAGATCCCAAGAGCAAACTAGTATTTTCCATGAGGGAAGAAACAGGAACATTTACCTTTACGATGGCAAATCCCAGGATTACAAGCATGGCATAGCTGATAACGCTCTGCAGCCCAGACTCCAGCTCCTGTGCACAGCCCTGCCATGAAAGAGAGAGGTAAAAACACATTAAAAGGTGTTCATCCAGCTGGAAGTTTTTATTATTTTCCCCCCAACTCTCCCAAGGAAGCAGGGCCTGGTAAGATCTGAGGAACTCCATTCTTGTCTTCCAGACCTGATGGCTTATTTCCTCCTGCATGAGGAGAGGCACTGACAAACTGCAATTTAATGACATTTGCTGCACCTGAATTTCCTCTAGCTATTGTCACTTAGACAAGAGCTGGAAGGCCATCAAAGGTATCTATAAAAGTCAATTTAGGGGCTTATGCCCCAGACTGGAGAACGTGGTATGGAGTTAACAGAATCACAGAATGTTTTGGGTTGGAAGGGACTTGAAAGCCCATCCAGTTCAATCCCCTGCCATGGGCAGAGACACCTTCCACTATCCCAGGTTGCTCCAAGTCCTGTCCAGCCTGGCCTTGGACACTGCCAGGGATCCAGGGGCAGCCACAGCTGCTCTGGGCACCCTGTGCCAGGGCCTGCCCACCCTCATGTCTTATCACACTGATCCTCTTCTGGCTTAAAACCATTACCCCTTGTCCTGTTGCAACAGACCCTGCTAAAATGTTTGACCTCATCTTCCTGACAGACAACCTTCAGGCCCTGGCAGGGGCTCTGAGCTCTCCCTTCTCTTGTGCAGGTGAGCACCCCCAGCTGTGCCAGGCTGGCTCCAGAGCAGAGGGGCTCCAGCCCTGGGAGCACCATCATCCTCCAGATCTGGCATGATCCATCGCAGATGAGTCTGTTCCCCTGCCCCATATCTGTTTAAACAGCTACATCTATGGGCACACCCCTGAACTCTGCCTGACATGCTTCCCTCCATGGTTCCACCTGGCTGAAAAGGAAAATGGCCCAGCTGTGAAACCAAGCCCCTCATCCTCACCCGTGTGTTGAGCTCCTGTGGCTGATCCAGATGCCCTGTGCAGTTCTTGGCCTTTTGCTGGCAGCAGCTCAGGGGGACACTGTTGTTCCCAGTGGAATTAAACCACTGGGTGGTCGTCCAGTCACTGTAGTTTTTAACCCCACAGCACTGAAGCTACCAAAGACAGGACAGTTAGACACCACTTACTGTTACATAACTGTAACGTAAGTGTTGCCAGATTATACATATGTATTACATTATATATATATATATACATATATTTAATGTTCATCTATATGAATGCTCATGATGAGTTAAACCTCTCTTAGGCATAGTGGGCCAGAGCTGCCACTAGTTTGCAGCAGATTTATGAGCAGCGGTGATTCAGGAAAACATTGATAGGAGTAATAAATCAATCCCCTTCACACATTATTATATCCTTCTTGGTTTATTCTTCATGAAAGCTCCAATAGGAAGGTGACAAGTTGCATGGTAGAGTCTTTCATCATCTTGCAATTTTATGGTGCAGTGTTCTCAGCAGCAGTTATTCACATAACTTATTTGCTCAGATGCAAATGTCACTCATATCAACCACATGTAAGCCAAGTTCCAGGATACTGTCCCACTCATCCTCTTCCCTCCTTTCCCAGCCTAAATTCCTTGCTTAGGACCAAATATTCTTTTCCAAACAATGCTTAAATATTTTCTTACCTGTTCTTGCAAGTAATCCACAACTGTAGACTCTGAGTTTTTGCCATCATACTTCTCAAACACTGAGCGCATTGTACCTTGCACATCAGTTTTTACCTGTTTAGACAGAGAAAAACAATGCAGATCGTTTTAATGGAAGAGCTGAAAATTCTATCTGGTGGAAACTGCAAAAGATCTATATCCCAAATGAGTCGGGGGGAAAAGAAGAAATAAGAAAAATCAAGCAATGTTTTAGACAAAATTCAGGTGGCGCTTAGCCAGAATACGTTCCTGGGTAGAACCAGAACTTGCCGTGCTTGATGGAAAAGCCCACCTTTGGGAGCATCAAAAACTCTTTAATCCAACTCAGAGACTGTTGTGGTATCTGCCAGGTACTTCAAATATTCACCATGCTCCTAACAAAGACATTTCCATTCCCATTTGCTCTGCAGGTTGCAGGACATGGGATGAAGTAAAAAAAAAAAAAAACCAGATAAAATGGAATGATCAAACAATGTGAGATCTATTCTTTACTTTTACACTGGGACAGAGTTTCTAATTCTTTATTTACCTTTTCTCTGTAAACAAATCCCAAGACAAAAGCGGACACTTCTGCAATGAAGATAACCAGGATAATGGCCAAGAACTAAAAATGAAAAAGGAGAGACAGTAAGAGGGAATCCCACACCACTTGGATTCAACTGCACAATACACTTCACATTAATTAACGGCAGTAAGTCATTGTTATTGCCTTTCTAATCAAAACAGTTCCCAGAAAATAAGAAGAAGCTGTGTCTGAAATTGTTCAAGGCCAGGTTGGACAGGGTTTGGAACAACCTGGTTGCACTGGCTGGTCTGTGGAAGCTGTCACTGCCCATGGAAAAGGAGTTGGAACTGGATGAGATTTAAGGTCCTTTCCAACCCAACATTTTGGGGATTACTGTAGCTCCATAGGCTCTGTGCCTGATCCTGAACACTGCCACAACATGAGCTGTGTGACGAGCCCATGGAACACTTCAGATGGTGGATATCAAAGGGGAGAACACACTGATAAACCAGCAGCTGAGTTAGTACACTGCACTGCTTGCTGGGCTCACACTGCCTTCAGGGCATGACTTGGGGCATGGAGTTACTCTGAGTGAACTTCTCTGGATTTTTAGAAGTAGTTCTATGAGCAGTTAAGGCATGCTTTCAGCACTCAGCCAGCACAAAAACTGATACACATCTGCTTTGCTTGCTTAGAAACTCGTATTTCCTCCTGTTCCTTCCCCACCTGGCTCCTCAAAATCCACCTGCTTCCCGCACTCATCCTCACCGAGCCAGCTGAGGCTGAGAGCACCTCAGCCGCGGGTGACTCAAACAAGCAGCACTTCAGCAGCGTGCACCACCACCTTTCACTCAGCTCGCCCTCCCGAGGTGCAGCCCACACCTTCCCTGCCAGGAGGAGGCAGCCGGCACACACTCACCAGCCCCAGGCCGACGCGGGACTCGCGGAAGGTGGCGCAGCAGCCGATCAGCCCGATGATGAACATCACCACGGCCACGCAGATGATGATCACGGCCGGCAGCAGCGCGTACTTGTCCTGCAGAAAGTTGTCGTAGCTCTTGTAGGTGTTGATGACGTACGCCCCGACATAGCTGAGGCCTGCAGCTGCCGCCTGAAGTGCAATAAGGAAAAGTTATTAGCAGTTATTTATTAAGCCTCTGACCTGGAAACTAATCATGGGGTTGTTTTCTAGAAGTGGTTTTAGAAATAGTGGCTACAGTGTACAAAGGACTAGGTGAAATAAATGCTGCATCTGAAACTATTACCTAATCTAGCTACGCATTCAAACTTGAACACAGAGAAGACAAAATTCACTGCATCACTCCCCTGCTAATAAGGCCGAAAGTCTCCAGTCTGTAGGCCTGCAGCAGTGTCTCTGCAGAATGCCAAGCTCACGCTGCCCACCCTGGGTCGACTACATCCCACCCAAATCTGTGTTTGCAGGAATCAGACCACCGCAGTGAGTTGCCGGTTTGCAGCTTTTTTTGTTGTTGTTGGTTGTTTTTGAGAAAAACTGATTCTTCACATTCTCACAACAGCAATAACCACTAAGAGAGGCACAAATACACCTAGTCTCAGCAAAAAAAGTCCCTCCTTTTCCTGGAGGAAAAAGATTTCTGCAACCTCTAAAATAATCTCTCTTCCAGAAGGATGTTTTTGCTGATTGAGACCAAGGTAGAGTCCACCAGTGGCAGTTGCCCTGGAGACCAAAGACTTTTACCCACTGGACTGGGTACAGCCCTGGAAACAACACCAAAAGACTCAGCCATGCCCTGCCAAGCCTCACTGATGGCACAAAAAAATTCCCTCAAGAGTCAGGATGGCTCACCCACACTCTGTAGTCCTACATCACAAGGAAAATGAAGCACCCTCCATATTCACATTCTGGAAAATTAAGGGAAACCAGCTGGTTTGTTTTCAACAGGTCACAGCAGGATTTCATCACACAGCCTTGGAGCAGTTTGTTACTTCCCCAGCACTGTATGTTTTAATTAAATCAAACACTTCTCATGCTGGAGCTAGGACTTGCTAATTCCTTTACCTTGTTTGGCTCTTTCCCCTCCAGCCAGGTCTGCTGCCTGCCCTTCAATTACCTCCAAGTGCAGGGACATCCTTTGATTCAGACAGCTCCCATCCCATAATCTCACATTCCTGGATGCTGTCTGTACCCCAGAATTATGATGAAACCAGACATTTATCCCATGCCCTGCGAGATCCTGCTGCACTGGGGCTCCTCTACAAAGTGGGATATCAGGAAAAGAAATAGGATCATCAATTCTCAACAGGTTATTTGTTTTTCTTCTCCACATGCACTGGGATTTTAGATATGCTAATGATAAAAGTGGTTCCTAAAGCTTCCTTTCTCATTTTTCCTCTCACTGAAGAAAATCTCTTTCCTATTTCCCTGTTTGCAGGGGTAGGGTGATCCTTTTTAGGGATGCAGGGGAAAGGATGAGACCTTTGTGCATCTCGAAGGGCAGAAGTGAGAAGGCAGAATCCTTTCCTTTACCCTCAAAGGAAAGGATTTATCTCACAGGGCACCACTGCCTTCTCACCTCACAGGATGAGGTGTTGAGGAGGAGCAACCTCACCTTCTCTTACACTGTTCCTGAATTGAAAGTGGGATGGGAAGAGTCCTCGGAATGGCTGCAGCAGTGAAGGTGAGGTGGGGACACATCGTCTCCATCCTCCTTTGCCTTCAGTTGTCCAAAAGGAATGAAGGGGCAGGACTCAAAAAGTGTATCCTGCATTTCTGGCCTAGAATGCTGGGTGCATGTGTCTGTTCACCTATGCTCTGTTCTGGAACAGCATCAACTGGGCAAGGACAACCACAGAGAGGCAACCAGAGCTATGCCAGGGCCTCACCACCATCAGAGGGAACGATTCCTTCCCAATATCCCATCTCACCCTGCCCTCCAGCAGTGGGAAGTCATTCCCCCTTGTCCTGTCACTCCAGTGTCTTGTCCAAAGTCCCCCTCCACCACGGTGGAGAAACATTCTTCATTTCTCATCACTACTTCATTTCCCATCCATTTCCAGTGTGCTCAACACACAATACCAAGGAAGCAGCAAAGGACATGCTGAAGACCAACCAGCTGTGGGGAGCTAAGAAAAACCTTGCTGCAGGTAAAAGGCTGCCATGAATTAAGAAAAAAA
Organism: Toxostoma redivivum; assembly: GCA_013397375.1. Classification (NCBI taxonomy): domain Eukaryota; kingdom Metazoa; phylum Chordata; class Aves; order Passeriformes; family Mimidae; genus Toxostoma; species Toxostoma redivivum. The sequence continues at coordinate 78,550 of VXBI01001487.1, read as the reverse complement.
TAAATAAATTATTAAGCCAGTTCACAGAAGGCTCCTAAAGCCAGGATTAGCAAAGCTCCATGACTGCAAGACAAAACCAGAAGGTCTAGTGTTAAGTTCAAAGACATCAAATACAAAGGACTTTCACAGTGGGTTTTATTGCAATACCCAGGATTGCCTAGTTTCTGGTCAGAGACAAAACACAACCAGCAAGAAGTCTACTAAAATTTCCAAACTTCTGCTTCCAAGCAGAAAAAAAGGAAGTGTAACAAGGCAAAACCAGAAATCCCTAGAAAAAGATTTCAAGGAAGATGAGATTTTTTCCCCACAGAAAATGCCACAACTTCACCCATGATTTTTAATTCAGTGGGAAGAATCCTGAAGCCTGAAGAGCAGGGTCACTCAGGAACAGAAGGCATCACAGCTAATGATCTCTTCCCTGATTTTTGTAGCTGAGTTCCAGAGAAAAGTTTTGAAAGCAGAGATGAAAAATATTTCAGAATTTAAATCAGAACTCTGCCCTTAAGCTTTTCCAGAATTTAAGGCAAATTCAAAAGCTGGTGGAGGGATTTTTTCACCCCAACATCACAAACCCTGTAGCCCATTCCTAGATATAAGGTGAAGATGTACTAAGATGTACTACTCTAGAAGTACAAGTCCTTTGCATTGCAAAAGATGGATCTCAAGGTATGTCTGATGAGGTTTCTGTTGGGTTTCAAGGAAAAAAACAATCTCACAAACACGAAGACCAGTTTGAGTGATTACTTTTGAGGAGGAACAGAGCAAATACCTCCTTTTGCACGATTAGTCAGCCACCTTCTCAAACCCACTTCAACTGTACACCAGGATTACGCCAAGAAATTCACACTGCAAACAGCAATTGTTCTTCACACTTTTTGTCCCTCTCCTGCTTGGCAGCTCGCTTGCAGCCAGGTCCAGTGCTCTGGATGCAGGGCACAAACTCTGGCAGGGGCAGCCAGAGAGTGACTCAAGGCAGATACAGGAGAACCACCTGCCCTGGGCCACCAGCAGCCAGCACAACACCCACAGCTGACCCTGTCCTCCCCACGCAGCCCCAGCTGACTCACAGGGCTCCAGGAAACCTCTGCTGTTTCTTTACAGTGCTGATGACTTCCTTGAGACAAGATGACGAGATGAGGCCAAAGGAAATTTTGCAAGAAAACCCCTTTTCACAGCTGGGCAACAGAGCTGCAGCCACGTCTGCTGCCTCACCCACCACAGCTCGCACCCTTCAAGGACCTAACAATAGAATCACTCGATTATTCATATCCCACGCCCTCAACAGAAAGCACAAAAACTATCTGAGCGTGAAAAAGTGAACTACTTAGGGCTGAGCGAGAAGAAAGGTGAGCTGTGACAGTCACCAGATTTTCCCAGGCTGAGGTTTGGGCAGACCAAAGACTTCCAGGCTTAGCTGAGCCAGGGAAGCAGGTGCAGAGAGTATAAACACAAAAAAGAGGGACTCTCAGTCACGTAACACACACAGCACTGTGAATATTCAATCCTGCCCATGAAACAGAAGCCTGGGCTGTCTCACTGATAAAGAACAGGACAGCTGCTGGAAAACACTAATTTAATGTATTTTTAAAAACACAGCAAGCCTCTTACTTTGTGTTCCACTGTTTGTATATGCTGATGACCATAAGCCCCTACCCTTTTCAGGAGGCTTATAGCCATGCAAATACTTCATGCCACCTAATCACAGACATAGAAGGGGCTGCTTAAAGCTTCCTCTATATCACTGCTCTGAAATACATGCAAATTTTATATGTATCTTTCTTTTTCTATCAGTGGGGCAGAACAGGTGCTTTTCCACCTTTACTTCTCTGTTTTCACAGGCCAACCTTACATGGTGGCTGACAACAGAGATCATTGTACATTCACAGTTATCAGCACAGGCTTCTCTGTCCCCTGCCAAACCCAGATAAGGTACAGCAAAGGAGCCAAACTACCAACTATGATGTTAGTTGGAGGATTTAGGGTACTTTAAAAAAGGTTTCTCCCAGCATCCTCTCATTTCAGAGTGTTGGCTCTATGACTCAGTCTGTTACTATAAACTGGTATGAGACTTTCTCTTTAAAAGGCTGGAAAATTAAAAATACACAGTAACAAAGCTGTAGTGTTAAAAGGAGAATCTTAAGAACAGGGTGAATTTTGTCCAGCAAGATGCAGCCTCTATACAGTAAAAAAACTGAGGCTATGAGACTTAAAGACATTTCTCCTTTGTCCAGTGGGACTTTCCCAGGGCCAGCACTAATATCCACCATAGCACAAAAATCAGGCTGGCTGGACTTTGTCCTCTATTATTGACTTTTTATGGGCAAAGACAGGTAAAAGAAATAATACTCTTTTTTGTGACACAGTAAGAGCGATTGACTTCAACAGCAAACTACTGCAAATACAAACTGGAAGAACCATGAGTATCCACACAAACCTTTTCTGAACCACTGCCACCTAATTCATCATTAGACAATCAGCTCACAGCACCGCCTGAGTTAATTTTAGGGCTCAAATCCCACTTTTTTTCACCAGTATCTCTGCACAGTCAGCTCACAGAGCTGCCTGAGTTAATATTAAGGCTCAAATCCCACTTTTTTCACCAGCACCTTTGCACAGTCAGGGCTCCTCACCCAGTGCAACACCTGATGCTGGTGTTTTGCCTTCCCAGTCAACACCTATCACCTTTTCAGCAGCTTCAACTGACAGAATGGGATATGTCACCTTCAATTATTACTTTGCCAATTACAGTTATTACTACTGTGCTGCCCACATGCCTCTCATATCTAGAATCAGCCTACACTGGTCTCAGTTACAGCTGCCCATTCTCTCCCTAACACAGAACACACTCCATGTCTTTGTTTTTTTGCTTTTTTTCTGTGTACAAGAAGTGCTTTTGATTTACCTTGACGGGTAAATCTTTTGCTTGAAAGGTTCTGCACATTTCCCCCATAAATAATGTATTTTATTACCCAACAGCCAGCTTGCATGGCAAAGGGAATCACTATCTTGCTGATTTATTGTACTACAAGATTTACTCTTCCCACCCACTACCAGAGCTTCAAGTCCTCCCTGGTGGCTGCACTGCTCCGTTTTCAGGGAGACTACAGGTTTTCTAGTGGCTTTAGGGGAAAACAAAGGCACTGAGCACTTTTGAGAAACTTTCCTCACTTTATCCTCATTTAAACCAGTTTAAAACTCCTCTTGGACCAGACCTGAGGGTCTCCCTTGTCCCGAGGCAAAGCTGGTTTCTCCCAGCAGTGAGAGTAACCCCAGTTGAGCACCGCCCATCCCACCTGCACAATTTTCTCTCCCTTTTCCCATCCTGGATTTAAAACTTTGCCAGCTGGAGGGGACCTCCTGGCTTCAGTTCCCATTTCCTATGATACTCATTTCTCCAAATGATAAATCAGGTATTGCCACGTCTGTGTTCTCTGGTTTCACCCAGGACAGCGTGTGACACAAACTTGCTGTGTTCCCTCAGATCCTCAAGTTGGGAAAACACTGATTTACAAAATAATAAAAAATACTGAACCCAGAAAGTTGGCTTTGGATTTGAGCAAAAAGTACCAAAGCTGTGAGCTCCTACCAGCTGCCCTTGGTTCCTGCAGCACCAGAAGCCCCAAGAGAGAATTCCTGCCAATCTCATGCCAGTCATCACCCTCAAACTAAAACCTTCAAATCACAGTTTCCTCACAAGAGCTACAGAGGTGGGACAGAACCCAGACAACTGTTCTGAGCCAACTTACACCGAGCCACAGCAGACTCATCTAAGTCTGTTACACCTAAATATTCAGCTGGGATGTACAGCTGCAGGGCATGTTCCAGCCTGCCTTCAAAAAACACCTCAGGGCTGCTTGCTGGGTATGGTGGGAAGCACTTGCATTTTCCTTTTCTTCCTCAGACAAAAACAATGAGCAGCTGCCAAAAGGCTCTGAGAACCTGTCTTTCTCCTTTCAGAAGACAAAATCCCCAAATATAAACCAGCATTTTCTCACAGTTTTTGCATGCTGCAAAACCACACATTCAGAGGGTATTCTGACTTGTTTTCAAGCTATATTAAGTAAATGTCTGCATTAAGAACTCTTTTAGCACGTCTTCTTCCATTCCCCAAGCCTAATTCCAAGGTTATTTTCCCATTCCTAAATGCCAGCACATACCCTACAAAGCACAGATGGTGGAATGTCCTCACAGAGACACTGTACAGCAGTGCAAAGCAAGGAGTCCTGCCCCAATTCCTACAACTTCTAATGCTTAAACCCCTGCCTTGGGGCTGGGGTGCTAATCACAATCACAGAGGCAGCAGGAGCAGGAGGAGGAGAAAGCAGAACTCCCATTTTCACTGGTATTCTCCTCAAACAAACAGACTGCAGGGCATGAGCTTGCAGGGAGTGTAATTTAGCTGAGCATGGATTGATTTATCAGCCAGTGCCAGGCTGTTTTGGATCTGAGCAGCCTGTTTGGACACAAAACACCCTGTAGTTCAATATTTGCTTTCGGAACCACCCCAATTTCTCAACCAGCTGTTCCAGCTCAGACACCAAGGTGCACCTAAATTACAGCAGAGCTAATCCTAAATCTTGCTGAAGAGGCACCAAAATGGGACCTGCTGAGCTGTTGTGATCACCACACACACTTTCACAACATGGAATCACAGAAATACAGAATAGCTCAGGTTGGAAGGACTTGTAAAGCTCATCCAGCTCCCCCCCCTGCCACGGGCAGGGACACCTCCCACTATCCCAGGTTGCTCCAAACCCTGCTCAGCCTGGTCTGGAACACTTCTGCTTCTCTGGGCAACCCATGCCTGTACCTCACCACCCTCACAGGAGCAATTCCCAATATCTACCCCAAATTTCCCCTCTTTTCAGTGTGGAGCAATTCTCCCACCACTACAGCTCCTGATGAAGAATGCCCCTTTTGCAGCCCCTGCCAGATTCTGGAAGGCTGTTGTCTCCACACAGCTTCTTCCTCTCCAAGCTCATCACCCCCACCTTCCCAGCCTGTCAGCATCACTCCTCTGGTTTTGGTGACCTGCACACTGGGAGACCTTTGAAGAGATCAAAGGATGGGTACATAGCCAGTGTAGGACCAGTGGGTGCCTTCAAGGCTGCAGGGACTGCTGGGGACAGTCTGGCTGAGGTTGTTCCTCCAAATCCACGTCACTGCCCCAACACTTTCCCTGTGCTCACCACACAGCACCACCATCTTCATTTTAATTTAGCCCGTGAGGCCACTGTGCAGTACAGCAAAGCCCATTTTCCTGAAAGTTCAGTTCTGCTTCCTGATTTTGGGCAGAATAATTTAAAACAAGAACTTAACTCTTTCAAAAAGATCACATCAAAGTGCCCAGACCTATCCCAGTCATTATCCCCATCCTGTGACCACTCTGCATCATGTGGCTGCTCTTCTATCACCATTGAGAAATGAGCCAGAAATCACAGAATGGCAGGGGTTGGAAAGGACCTTAAAAATCACACCAGCTCCCAAAAAACTTAACACCTTCCACTTCCCTTCTTCAAGGTAATCTTTTCTATTCAATTCATCGTTCATTAAAAATATTCAGTACATTGTTCTGTAAAAGTATTCTATACATTGCTCATGAAGAATATTCAGTTATCTCTGACTAAGGTTTCAGAGTAAGCATTCCCAAAGTACTCATTATTGGCATGAGTGACTTCAAACCATTCACACATGCAGGAATTTTTCTTGTGGGTAAGTTTATACCTCCAAATTACTAAAAATTATTTCAATTGAACCATGGCAATATTGTGATTCCTTGAGCAACCTGGTTTAGTGGAAGGTGTTCCTGCCCAGTCAGGGGGCTGCACTTCTTGCCAGCAGATCAAATGCAGCTCTCTCAAATCCCCTGATCCTGCTAAAGCTCCCCAGGCAGTAACTTGTCCTTATGCTTCTCCTTGCTGTTGGGCAAGTAAAGCAAGGAAGCTGGGGAAGTGCCCACCTCTGCTTAAAAGTGAATGGGGAATCTGGGCAAACAGGATTTCCACGGCAGGAACACCTAAGGTAGCCCTCTGGTGATGAATCAGAATACCTCAAGTTGGAGGGGACCCACAAGGATGATGGAAGTCCAACTCCCAGTCCCCAAGACCACCAGTGGATGCCAAACCCCTTCTGAAGGCAGAGATCTGTTTAGTGACAACGAAGCTGAAGGCCAGCAGGGGCAAGGTGCTGGATGCTTTGAGGTTAAAAGCAACCTGGGAAGGTGTTTACTGCACATTATACAGAAGTATTGGAGCACAAAGCTTCCATCTCGTTTTAGGATTCTCAGTTTCTTCCCTTGGAGCAGGAACTGAATCCCAGCATTTCACCTCTGTCCTTCATAAAGAACATCATCACATCCCACCCATGAGATAAACCTGCATCCCCAGTCCTCACCTAGAGCAGGCCAACATTCACCTACCAAAACAACCACGCACTTCCACCTAATTACTAGGTGCTTAAGAGCAGAACAGGAGGTGGGAAGAACTCCCACAGCCTGAAGCACCACCCGTGGAAACCTTGTAATGAAATAATCTTTAATCTCTGAGATTTTGGGGGAGGTTATGCATAGGTTCCTCACTCACAGAATGACCTGCACATATGATGCTGAGCCTGGTGCTCAGGAGAAAAGCTGTTTTTTTCACCTCATTTGAGAAGCCCCGATTTGTCATTGTGGAAGGTCTGACTTCCTTCACTCTGCATGATAAGGATCAGAAATCCAAAAGAGGATTTTTTGCCTTTTTAGGATATTCCTAAGTAACAACTTCTGTCAAAGAACCACATCTGCACCATCTGCTGACTACCCAGGTGGTGAATTATTTTCCATAATCACTTCTGAGCTGGGAAAGATCTGCAGCATGCAATGTCTGGACATGAATTACTCCTTGGAGAAGGGCTCTAATGTTCTTTGCAAATCCTGTGTTTTCGCAATCATCTGGAGCCTTGTACTTACAGAGCCCTAACTGTTGGAAACGTTCTGAAGGAGCATAAAAGAATCAGTCCCTCCATCTCCACCCTCCCAAAACCAGAATTCCAGGTTCTGCAGTTCTGCTGCTGGAATGTGATTACCACATATAATGGTGGCAAGCAGCATCTAAACGCCACAGGTACTGGGCTGCTCTGCTCTTACTGGGATAAAAAAAACCCCAAAGGGCTGGTCTGGGTCACCCCCAAATTCAGAGGCCACAGACGTGCAGAAGGATTGTTACTGACAGTTCATGGATGCAGATGACCAGTCTCGATTAGAGTTCTTCTACAGCAGAAGACAAAGCACCAGAGACACTTCTAAGAGGACACAAGGCTGTTGTTTCATCTTTAAAAAGCCCAGCAGTGGTGCTAACCTGAGGTGCACCTGATCTGAGGCTCGGGGGCTTTCCACATACAAACAGTGGGATGCTGCAATGTTTCTCAAAAAAAAAAGAAAAAAAAAAAAAAAAAAAAAAAAAAGAAGCAAGGAGCCACGGTGTGATCATGTTACCTGGTGTGCAGCAGTGACCCGGCCTGCAGCTCCATTTGTGCCAGTGGCTCAGGAGTCACACAGAGCACAAGCAGCAAAAAATTTGTGCTGGGCCTCCATAAAGCAGGCACAGGACGGCGGGGATGAGCTCCTCACCACAGCCAGCAGCAAGTCATGCTTTTACAAAACGGCACCACACCCCACGATGCCCTAGGGATTAACTCCAGCAGTATTCCTCCTTTTGCTTTATTTTTTTGTCTCCTCACACAGCATCTCTCTGGAAAACTCTGGTTCTTCATGAAGAGCCCCTGTTACACCCAGAGCAAGGGGCACGGCCACGCTGAGCCCCAGCCGGGGCAGGGTGGAGGCATCCCCGGCAAAACCCCATCTGGAGAACGCCCAGGTGCCGCAGAGCAGCCGTGACCCCCGACCCACGGCACCGACACTCCAGAGGTTTGACCGGAGCCCTCCCCGGACAGCAGCACACACAACCCAGGGCGGCGGATGGCAGTGGTGGGGCTTTTCCAAACTCCCCCACGCAGGGGGAATGCCCGAGTCAGAACAATCGGAACAATTCTGGTTTTACTGGGATAATCGCCAGCCCTTGCGAACAGCCACGAATCCCCGGCGCCGCTGTCACGGCCACGAGCCTCCGATGCCGACACCCCCAAAACAACGCGGGTTAGGCTAAAAACGTGTACGAATCACCCTCGTTTTTTCACTTGCTTGTAAATAATTATCGCGGAAGCGACTTGGAAAGCCGTAACTGTGCCAAGGACATTGCTGGAACGAAGTTCTCAGCAGCTTTTCCCCCCTCCAAAAGTCTCCTCGCCCCAAACACGGAGCAGAGCCCTTGCACAACGCCCTCGCCGTGAGGCTCCATTTGCTTCCGATAACAAAACGTGGTTGTACACTGCTTTAATTAAAAACACTACTAAAAAAAACCGGGTACATTAAAAACACGCCACGAAGAAAAACAAACAACAAAGTAATAACAAGCTCTGACCTTATTTCTTTTTTCCCTTAGAAACTCAAGCCCCTAAATCTCCTTCTTCTTTAGAAGTACGTATTTAGGGGTTCCTACAGAAATGCACGAGTCACCTGCGCACAGCTAAGCTCAATGCCCGGCTCACTGCGGGGATCGCGGATGTTTCCCCCTGCCACAGCCCCCGTCCCTCTCTCAGAGCCCCCGTCCCTATTCCAGAGCCCCCGTCCCTGTTCCAGATACCCCGTCCCCATTTCACAGCCCCCGTCCCCCTGCCGAGCCCGGGACAGCCCCACGGTACCCAGAAGGCGAGGCTCAGCAGCAGCAGCACGGTTTTCGAGGTGATGACTCCGCAGTCCATGTCGGGCGCAGGCAGCTCTGGGGCTGTGTCCCGNGACCCCACCTGCAGAGCTGCCTCCAGCCCTGGGCTCCAACAGCACAAGGACGTGCAGCTGCTGGAGCCAGTGCAGAGGAGGCACGGAGCTGCTGCAGGGCTGGAGCCCCTCTGCTCTGGAGCCAGCCTGGCACAGCTGGGGGTGCTCAGCTGCACAAGAGAAGGCTCCAGGGAGAGCTCAGAGCCCCTGGCAGGGCCTGAAGGGGCTCCAGGAGAGCTGCAGAGCCACTGGGGACAAGGCATGCAGGGACAGCACACAGGGAATGGCTTCCACTGCCAGAGGGCAGGGCTGGATGGGATCTTGGGAAGCAATTCCTGGCTGGGAGGGTGGGCAGGCCCTGGCACAGGGTGCCCAGAGCAGCTGGGGCTGTCCCTGGATCCCTGGCAGTGTCCAAGGGCAGGCTGGACACTGGGGCTTGGAGCAGCCAGGGACAGTGGAAGGTGTCCCTGCCCATGGCAGGGGTAGAACCAAATAATGTTTAAGGTTCCTTTCAACCCAAACCATTCTAGGATTCTGTGACTCCACAACACAGGTTTGGACGCTCAGCAGTACCTGCCAACCGTTGGAATGTGAGGCTGAGCAGCTATAGGGAGAGGTTTTGGAATCCAGTGGCTGTAAATGTCGCTTTATTTCCATCAGCCAATCCTCGTGCTCTTACAAACAGGCTGGAGGTGCGGGAATGGCAGCCCCGGGTTTGTTTTCCAGAGAAGACCTTTGGCAGCCTGAACTGAGCTGAACCCACCCTTGGCAGGGTTGCAGGATGCAGTGAGAACGAGTTTCCTGCCGTTGCCCCTTCCTGGCAAAAATTGCTGTGATGCAGCATCTTCTGGGTGAGACGGATTTTGGAGGGGACGTGCTGAACCAGCTCTCCAGCAGGAAACCAGGAAAGGGAGATTATGGACAACCTCTGCCCACAGCCCATGAATTTAAGCTGCAGCTGCTTTGAAAGCCAGCAGACTGTCTGTGCTGGCTGCTGAAAGGAGAAATCCCCATGCAGAAAGTGGGGTGAAGCTGATGTCCAAAACTGAATTCCTTGGTGAGTAAAGATCAGCACAAAGTCAGAACTTGAGGACTCACAGAGCTCCTCCTAACAGCAAGCCACTTTTTGCCATTGTAATTTCTATTGCAGCACTAAATATTAACAGTGTGTAATTGTGGAGTATTTTTTAATTTAAAAAAAATCGGCATTTTCACCTTTTTTTTTTTTAGTTTTTTAGTAGGAATGATTGGTAATCTGGGGGAAATAGTTTGAAGTAAAATGAAAGGGCAAAGTCTGACGTTTGATTTAAAATTAAAGGAATTTAAAAAAACAAACAACAACCCAAACCAAACCAAAACACCAACCAAATCCCACCTTTCTTTAATACCAAATATTGTTACCAATTCTGTCACTTGTTAGTTCACTAGAACTTTTTAATTAGAAAAAAAAGAATGGTAATTTCACTGTGAGAATAAAATAGGAACCTTAATTAAAATGTTACCACCTGTATACTGTTTGTTTCAGAATAAAGTATTATTTAAAATCAACGGTGGCTGATTTTTTATTAACAGTGGTCTGGAAAGTAACTTGCCAGAACAAAATGTGCCCATAAAGATATAACCCAAACATCACAAGCAGCCCTGGTTATGATATTCTGCACCATTTCCTATCAAATTAATATTAAAATCAAGAGATTCTTGATTTTTGAAACAGCAGTAAGCTGGAATTTTCACAGTCAGCTTTGGAAAAGAGTTGGGGGAAAAAAGGAAATTAAAACTACCTAACCTGATACAGCCTCAGAGGAGGCTTTATTTTTTTCTTTCTTTTTATGTTTCCAGAGCTGCTGCCTGCCATAGATCTCTTGTCCTGGGTAAAATGGTTTGGTTTGCTGAATTTCAGTCTGAGATGGGTTTAGGAAACGTGGTGGAAAAACAACAGGTTTCCCACTGATTTATTTATTGCATGTTCAGCAGCGTGGCTCAATGGTTTGTACTGGAAGCTGTAACATGTGACAGGAAAAGGATCTTTACATTTCCACCTGACAACCACAACGTAAAGATAAAATCACTTTCTGCTCACAAGACCATGTATCTTTCCAGAACTCATTCTCTCACCAAGCTTCATTTTTCTGGAAATGCCTGGAAACACAGCGTGTTCCCCAAGGGCTGTAATGGAGAGGGCACACCAGCTCTCTGCCTTCTCCTGCAGCACCGTGGCCTTGCTGACTCACTCCCAGCTCGTGGTCATCCAGTTCTGCCAAAGGAACTGCTTCCAAGCCAGATGCTCCCCATCCACTTCTCCTGATCACTCCTGTCCAGGTGGGCAACTCTGTGTCGTGGAATCCAAGAGTTTCAGGATGGTTTGGCTGGGAGGGATTTAAACCTCATCCCATTCCACCCCCTGCCATGGCAGGGACACCTTCCACTGTCCCAGGCTGCTCCAAGCCCTGTCCAACCTGGCCTTGGACACTGCCAGGGATCCAGGGACAGCCACAGCTGCTCTGGGCACCCTGTGCCAGGGCCTGCCCACCCTCCCAGCCAGGAATTGCTTCCCAAGATCCCATCCAGCCCTGCCCTCTGGCAGTGGAAGCCATTCCCTGTGTGCTGTCCCTGCATGCCTTGTCCTTTCTGTATCACATCTGATTTTTCAGCCCTTTCCTCCAAATCCTCAAGATCTCTTGGAAATTCTATTTCTATTGCAGTCCTTGTCCTTAACACTTCCATGTGCTCTGTACATAAAAAAAATTCTGTTTTCTTCTCCAGGTTATTACTGAAAGTTAAACCACAAGAGGTGTGACAGTAACCCAGGTAACACCAAGCCACAGGTGAGGGATCCAAGGGTTGTTCTGGCCATGGGGATGAAGATGTTGTGGGGCACAGGGAACTGTTAGATACCTTATGATATTAAATATACTGCTTCTTTCCCCACAAGGCCTGTTACCATCACAAAAGGAATTGCAATTAGCATGAAACCATTTGTCCCCAACCTATCTGTCTCGGATGGTATTTGTCTCTGTGTTTTCTTCTTGCCTGCAAATGATTTCCCAATTAGTTACTGTATGCTCTCTTTGATGTTGTTAATCAGGAGCTGAAGTTAACTGGCTTGTAATATCCAATTTTTTTTTTTTTTTCCCAGCCTGCCAGTACCTCACCTCCCTTCCAAAAGCCCCACTTCAAACAGCTTTGAGATGACTGGACTAACTTTCTAAGTCTTCTGGGAAAAAGCCCATAACACCAAGTTTATCTGAGAACCATCAGTTAATAAAACCTCTGTGTAACCTGTCCTTTCCTCATTCTCCCACTGACTTTAGCCCTTTATTCCTACTTTTTTCCATGCCAGTTGCTGATTGTGCCTGACATTTTGGTGCCCCCACTGCAATGAGGACAGAAAATCAGTCTCCCATGACTGGCACGTGAGTATGACATAGAGCATCTTTATAGTACATGACCTTATCTCTTGGAATAATTTGGTTCTGTTGAAAAGACTCATGTAAAAATAACAGGAAGGAAAATTTACAGTCAGCAGAGATTGCTTTCTAGCTAAAAAGAATAAAATAATCTTTTATTGACATCATAAAATTAGCAGGTTGACAAGATTGAAAAAAATCAACTCAAATCCTTTCACTTCCTCTTTAAACACTCCAGCTGGGTTACACACTCAGTCCTTGTCTCAGATGTGAAAAAAAGTGTGTTTCCCAGGACAAATATTCACATTTTTGCAGAAGGGAAATTGTTCCTGCCTGGAGTTGGACAGGAAGGGAAGGACTGTGCATGGCTCTCCATCCCATGCCAGCAGAGAGCTCAGCAGGGGCAGCATTTCCATTTCCCTGGAGTGTTCATGTGTGAGGATCCATGTCAGTAGTTTGGAATTCTGACTGCTGCCACACCTCAGCACTCTGCCACAGGTAACTGCTGCCCCAAGCCCGAAGCTGTGCCTGCAGGGAGCTGGAGCCTGGTGCTCTGCTCTGCTCCAGGGACTCTGATTTTCTGGGAGGGGAATTTGGACCTCACTGATCTCACCCACTTGCTGAGCTGGTGACTGAGAGCAGTCAGGCAGGATGTAGGTGGTGAAACCCCAAATGATGTCTGGCAACTTCCTCTGTGATATAAGGCAGATAAAGCAACTTGGAGGTGTACAGTCTTCCTGGTGAAACCTGGAGCACACAGGGAGAGTAAGATGTTTCCTGAGATGGATCAGCTCTTGGGGCAGGGAGGTAGGGAAGGACAACAGGCAGCTTTACAGAAATAAAACGGTAAAATGTGGTATTTACTCTGTCCTAATCATGCTAAAATTATTCACCCCTCCCTTACACCATGTTCCTTTTTTGTGGTCACCCTTTGCTCTTTCAAGGCTGAGAGAAAGGAAGGAGAAAATTATCTTTTCTGCTCGCCTGTGGGTGTGGAGACAGGGAAGCAGCTGATCCTCCCATCTTCCCACCCACTTCCGCGAGCGGATTTGGGGTAAAAGGGAGCATTTGTCAGATGGCGCCTGGCTCTGATGTGGTCAGGGAAGGACTCTGACCAAGCAGTGACCAAGCAGGACTCATGCAAGCAGCTGATACCGCCAGCCACGGCCAAACACAGACCTGTCCCATCAGCTGCCCCTTCATTCACTCAGAAAGTTCACAGAGCTCTTTACAGCCTCCAACTCAAATCTCTCAGTCCTGCTCTGAAGCTCAGAGTCAAGTAAATATTGAGGACTACCTAAATTTTATGTGCCAGTGCTTATGCTTGAATCTTGCTGCCATTAAATCCCATGGGGAGATGCATGGAGGCAACAGAAACATGTGCTGTGTCACAGACAGGTGAAGGATGAGTCAACGGTGCTTAAAGCTCCACCATGAAAAAGATCTGTGGGGCTCTCGGGCTGCTGAACTTAGTGCCAGCATGCATTTAATCACTATGGTGAGAGATGAGAGCCAAGACGTGAGGCTGCTGTCTCGAGGAAACTGCACAAGATACACAAAAAATATGTGTGTATATTGGGGGCTACAGGTATGAGAAGGACGTGCAGCTGCTGGAGCCAGTGCAGAGGAGGCACGGAGCTGCTGCAGGGCTGGAGCCCCTCTGCTCTGGAGCCAGCCTGGCACAGCTGGGGGTGCTCAGCTGCACAAGAGAAGGCTCCAGGGAGAGCTCAGAGCCCCTGGCAGGGCCTGAAGGGGCTCCAGGAGAGCTGCAGAGCCACTGGGGACAAGGCATGCAGGGACAGCACACAGGGAATGGCTTCCACTGCCAGAGGGCAGGGCTGGATGGGATCTTGGGAAGCAATTCCTGGCTGGGAGGGTGGGCAGGCCCTGGCACAGGGTGCCCAGAGCAGCTGTGGCTGCCCCTGGATCCCTGGCAGTGTCCAAGGCCAGGCTGGACAGGGCTTGGAGCAACCTGGGACAATGGAAGGTGTCCCTGCCCATGGCAGGGAGTGGCACTGGATGAGCTTTAAGGTCCCTTCCAGCTCCAGTCATTCCATGGTTTCACAATTGCTGCCACAGCCAGGCCCGTGTGGCTCTGCATCACAACACAGGTGGTGCCTGTGACCAGCAACGTAAGGGAAAGGTTTATATTTAACTTGCATTTTAAAAATACATTAGGAGAAGTTCTGAGCTCTGCTACTGATTTAAAGCGTTTCACTGTATGCATATTTATGTGACTTGTCTGTTCTTGACTCAGCCGGTCATGTGGATCTGAGCAAACAGGAAATCCCTCACA
>VXBI01001487.1:39617-60014 GCA_013397375.1 Toxostoma redivivum | reverse complement strand
TTGCCATGACCGCCCCTCAGCGATTCCGCCATGCCATGCCTGCCCCTCAGCCGTGCCACGACTGCCCCTCAGCGATCCCGCCATGCCATGGCCGCCCCTCAGCCGTGCCACGACTGCCCCTCAGCGCCCCCGCCGTGCCATGACCGCCCCTCAGTCGATCCCGCCATGCCATGGCCGCTCCTCAGCCATGCCATGACCGCCCCTCAGCGCCCCCTTCGCCATGATGCCACTTCCGTCCCGCGCGCGTCCCCTCAGCAACGGCGGCACCTCCACCCGCCATGGCGGCGCGGCCCCCGGCCCGTCCCCAGCCCCCTCACTGCTCTCACACCCAGAGGCGCCGGGAATTCACCGGCTGCGCGCCCTACGATGTGGTGCTGGTGAGGGGCCACGCCGGGGCTGCTCTGCTCCGGGGAGCTGTGGGGACGTGGGGGTCGGAGCCCCAGAGCTGGGCCGGCAGGGGCGGGATCCTCTGGGAGCAGCCAGGAGGGGTCCCGGGGTGCCCGGTGCTGTGTTTGGGGTCCTAGGATGTCCAGTGCTGTGTTTGAAGATCCTGCGGTGCCCAGTGCTGTGTTTGAAGGTTCCAGGATGCTCCAGGCGGTGTGTGGGATGGTGGTGTAGGCAGGGTTTGTCTAGGAGGAATTTCTTCACAGAAAGGATGTGCAGGCCTTGGAAGGGGCTGCCCGGGGAGGTGCTGGAGTCCCCATCCCTGGAGGTGTCCAAGGAAGGACTGGATGTGGCACCCAGTGCTCTGGGCTGAGTGAAATGGTGGGGATCTTGTAGCTCTTTTCCAGCCTCAGTGATTCTGTGATTACTCCATAATTACCGTGAATTCATCATTTGGTATTAGGTACTTGCACAGTCATGAATTCAACTGAAAAAAATGCAAAATACTTTGTATTTTCACGCATGAATGGTTTAGGCTGGAAGGGACCTTAAAGCTCATCCAGTCCCACCCCCTTCCATGGGCAGGGACACCTTCCACTGTCCCAGGGTGCTCCAAGCCCTGTCCAGCCTGGCCTTGGACACTTCCAGGGATCCAGGGGCAGCCCCAGCTTCTCTGGGAAACTTGTGCCAGTACCTCCCCACACTCCCAAAGAAGAATTTCTTCCTGCATATAGCCTAAATTTTCCCTCTTTCACTTTGTACCTATTACTCCTTGTTCTGTCACTACAGTTCCTGATAAAGAGTTCCTCTCTGGATTCACTGTAGTCCCTTTCACATTCTGGAAGGGTGCTGTGAGGTCTCCACGCTTTCTCCATTTCCTTTCTCTCGCAGTTAGCCAAGCCCTCCAAGAGAGACATCAGAGAAGAGGAGATTTTGGCCGAGAGGGTGCGGGAGGAGGAGCAGCGTGAGCACGAGCGTGACCTGCGGGTGTTCCTCCACTACCGCAACGTCTGCGACTGGCAGAAGGGCGGCGAGGACAAATGGATGCACCGCGCTGTCGAGAGGAAGGTCCGGGCCGCCGTGCAGCAGTACCTGCAGGAGATCGATGTGAGAAGACAGAGGTAGACAACAAGTAGCCAGTGCAGCGCCCCTGCTGTTTTCAGTGTGTGTTCCGAGGGCACCGTGATAACGTGTTCAAACACAGTAACCAGTGTAGCCAGGGTGGTATTTGGAGCCTCCTGTCTGCCGCAGAGAAGGGTAGAAGTAGTAGTGTAGCACTTTCATTGCTTGATTTTTAAAGAGAATGAAGAGTACCTTGATATAAAATGGTGGAATGGTTTGAGTTGGAAGGGACCTTAAAGCCCATTTAGTTCCCAGAACCCTGGCAGGGACACCTCTCATCAGACCAGGTTGCTCCAAGCCTTGTCCAACCTGGTGTAGACCATTTTCAGAGATGGAGCAGATTCATAGAGTCCTGCTGTGGTTTGGGCTGGATGGGATCATCTAGTTCCACCCACCCTGCCGTGGGCATCCACAGCTTTTCTGAGTAGCAAAGTGTCAGAAATTCTCTCAGTTCAGTTTCACTGAAGGTTTTGTTGCAAACTCACCAAGCTGATGTTTAGGTCCTACAAATAACAGCACAGTCAGCTGAAAAAATTAAAATTTTCCAGAAGTCTTTCAAAAATATTAAAGGTGAAGCACATTGCTGCCATGCAAAGAACAGAATTGTGCTGTACTGATCTTTGGAAAAAATAATGTGATTTAATTTCTCAGTTAATTTCATGTGAAGTGACTTTGTAGCTGTGAAGGTCATCAGTTTGGTGTCCTGGTCTAACATTCCTTCAGGGGAATTGTACATGGATTCCATAGAACCACTGGGGTCAGAAGGAAACTCCTGAGATGATCTTGTCCAACCCTAGAGTCACCTAGAGCAGAGTATCCAGGAGTGTGTGTCCATTTGGGTTTTGCTTGTCTCCACACATGGAGACTGAATCACCCCTGTGGGCAGCCTGTCCAATATCTGACCGCATTCACAGTAAAAAGAAAACAGAATGTTTTCTTCAGTTCGTTTGGAATTTCACATGGTTTAATTTGTGGCCCCTTGTCCTGTCACTGAGCACTACTGAGGAGTAGGTGTCTGTCTTTTCTGCATTCCCTCCCTTCAGGAGTTTATGTACATTGGTGACATCCCTCTGCACCTTCTCTTCTCCAGGCTGGACAGTCCTAGCTCTCTCAGAGGATAAGGAACTCCAGGAGAGATTCTCCCATTGAGAGAGATCTGCAGTTCCTCAGTGTCCTTTTGCTAAGGCTGTGTCCTTGTGGGGCTGCAGAGCCCAGAGCCAGCACTGGGCAGGAGGTCTCAGCCGTGCCCAGAGCAAGGATTCCCTCCCTGGACCTGCTCGCAGTGCTCCTCCTCCCGCAGCCCAAGGTGCCGGTGGCTTTCTTTGCCACAAGGGTGCATCACTGGCTTGTGCTCAGCTTGTCCCTTTCTGCTGAGACTCTGTGGAATTTGGGCTGAAATAGGTGATTTCTGGGTTCTGTAGTCCCAGGTTTCTCACTGCTGGGACTGACAGAGGGATAAATGATGGTGTGTTTAAAAACTGCCTGTTTGACATAGTTTTCTCATCAAAGATATTTCAGGATGAAGTGTTTCGTGGAGTGATGCTAAAATAGCAAGAGGTTGTTTGAGAGAAGATGCAATTATAGATGCATAGAGGAGGGAGAGATAGGAAAAGGTTCTTCCCTCAGAGAAGAACTCCCCGAGGCTGCCAGAGCTCCAGGAGCATTTGGACACCACTCCCAGGGACATACAGGGTGGGATTGTTGGGATGTCTGTGCAGGGACAGGAGCTGCACTGGATGATCCTGCTGGGTTCCTTCCAGCTCAGGTTATTATGTGGGTCTATGCTGAAGGATAACAATAGTACAAAATCTAATTATCAGCTGGTTACAAATGTAGTCTGAGAATCAGAAGAATTTGATGAATGGGGAACTGAAGTAATAAAACAGCTGAAAGTGGGTTTGTAAGATCAGGAGTTTAAAGTGTGCCTGGACAGAATCACTCATGCTGTGCTGTAAGATTCCCTTGATGGACACAACACGAATGATCCCCGAGTTAAAATTTGATGTTCACTTCTCTGACTTTTGCAAGAGGTGTTGAAAGGAGCCCAGTACTCACTTTGTGTTAATAACAAATAAGCTAAAACCTTGTCCTTTAACAGAAGGATTGATTTAGCCTTTATTCAAATGTTTTCATTACAGGCTTCGTGACTTTCTGGAGGCAGAGGAAAGTAGGCATTTTGCTGAGGTGGAGGCACTTGATGAAGAAAAGGCACTGGACAGAGAAGTAAAGATGAAGGAGCAAGCAAAATTACTGAGGGAGAAGAGGGAGCAAGAAAGACTACGAGTGGTGGCTGAAAAACGAGATCAACAGTTCAGGTATTGCCATGAAAATATAAAAGAGAATTTGCCAAAATAAATATATAGGGACAATTTAGAAAGAAGGGGGCAATAATAAACTGAGGAAGGGAAGATGAAAGTGATTGAAACAAGTAGGACAGAAAGAATCAAAGTAGTTAATTCTTGCAAGTATAGTGTGTCCTCCTTGTCCCCCATGAGCATTCCTGTCTTTCCACTGCCAAGTCAACCCTTTTTGGAATTCCTGTCCCACCTAAATACTGTTAGAGTGAACAGGGTGCATGGAAGGTTAATTTGGTTAATAAATCAAACTTATACTAAATTAATTCATACTAACTTATTACTGAGCTAATACAGCAAAGATTCCTGAAACCTTAAGATTGTCCAAAAAGACAATGTTTTTATTTATTGCATACTTTTTCAAGAGTAGCAGCTACAGCTAAGGTTTTAATGCAGCCTGAAGTTCCGTGCCAAGTCTTCCTGACTGTAAGCAGTAACTTGCAGGTACTTATTAGGATCTGAGGCCTTGGCATGAAACCTGCCTTGTCCCATTCTTGGAAATCTGGTTTTTCGAAGGAGGGATGAAAGAAATAATAATGTTATTTAACTGTGATAATTTGAAGTGTCTTTCTCAGTCTCCCACAGTACTGTGAAATCTACAACACCTGCTTCTCAATGTTCACAGGCTGGGGATAGAAATCAACATTCACTCTCACTTGCACATAAACTCTAATTAACTAATTCCACAGGTATTATATGTATTACAGGCAGGTAAATGTTTGTTTAAATGTGGGGTTTATTGACTTAGACAGGTGTTAGAAGTGCATATACTGCCTAATTTCACATGGTGGTTTGAAAATGTGGCCATTGCCTTCTTCAGCTTCTGATTTGTTCTCTATAACCCAAAGTGGTTGAAACTCACTTTTAAAATCATTTGGTGGGGGTGCTGCTGGAGTGCCTTTATTTTGTGCTTGTAGCTTGTTTTACACACCAAGGAGGTATTATGTGGACACCTAAAGGTAGGTGTCTTAAGTGTTGGTATCTTTATTTTCCCTGGGAATTTGCATTCCTGCTCTATTTAAAACTTAACTGAAATCAAGACAGTTACAGGAACCAGAAGTCTGTCTAAAACAAGCTTATCCTGCCCTGTCAGTTGAACTGCACCCCAGCCTCTACTGACTTTACTTAGATTCTCATTGATCAGAGTGGGAATTTAGCACATATGCAGATTCCTGTTTAGATGTCTAATTTTAGATATTTTAATTGCAAGATGAATCACACCACTGAACTGCATCATCTACTTGAACTTTCATGCTGTAGTTGCCTGTTTTAATGTCTCAGGTCCTTTGTCTTCCCAGTGTAGCCCTGTTGATCTATGGTTCACTCAGTCTCATGGGATTATTTCATCCTGTTATTATCCTTTTAGCTTTCCCACTCTGCTCTGGGATCTAAGCAATATTCACAGCACATAGCATCCTGTTAAAAACTGTTGCTGAAGCTTCATTACTGTCAGCGTTCTGCTGGCTGCATGTTTCCAGAGGATTTAGAGGCTGTGAAACCACCTCTCTTCCCAACTGTTGTGAGTGGCAATCTTGGGGAATCTTTGCAAATGCGTCTTCCTCCTACAGGGCAGTCCTTCTCTTTGACTGTCCTGATGTAATGGGAATGCATTCCATGGTTAGCTCCTCTAGCTGTGTCCCATCTACTTTTAAATTAAGGTTCCTATAAAAGAACAGAACTCAGATAAACATCAGCTGACAAAAGTTCTGTGACATGGATATACTGAGTTATATTTTAGTCTTTTGTTCTCTGTCCTTTTCCAGTGAGAAAGGAAGTCTCTGCTGTGGCAACTCATTCTGATTAGATTCTGATATTTCAATCTGCATTTATTTGTCTTGTTTGAGTAGTCCCAGGCCTGTTTTTCTCTGGCTGTTAGATGTTTACTCTTCCTCCTAAACCATCCTGGCCCAGGCAGAGNTCTATCAAATATATATATATAATATATATATATACACACACTCACCGTGCTGGTATACTGTGTACATTATAAAACATATGCACAAATATGAAATTAAAAAGGACAAGGTAAAGATGAAAGAAATGCTATTTTTTACATTTTAATGTTATTTATCAATGGTACAAAACATATTCTCTTCCTGCACACCCCCTGCTTTGGAGATCATTACTCCAGGGCACACCCAGGAGCCCAGGCAAGTCAATCCAGTAGCAGGTGGATATACACATAATTTTCTATTTCTCTTTTCCTGTGTATTTACAACTCTTTTGAATGTCTTTCTGAAACCTAATACAGACTTGTTGGTATTTCCTTTAATTCTCCAAGCAAGGTGCTCTGCTCTTTTGCAGGCATGGATTGTCAAGCCTTCAGGTATAGGAGCACCTACACTGTCAGACATTATTCCAGAGCATTAAAAGGCAGAATTTTCATAATTTTTATCTGTGGGTTGGTTGCCATGGCCTGAGGGTTCAGATGTAACAGCATCTCAGTAGCAATGTTAACCAGGAGGAGTCCTTTGTCACGAGGTGACAGAGGGGACAAGGCTTAGACCACAGGAGTCCTGCTGGAATTCATTTTCAGGGAGGGCTACCTCTTGTCTGAGAAGAGAGTCAGCCAGTGCTAGCCTGAGGGCATGTTCATCATTGGTAACTTTAAAGAAAACTGCAATGTGTTAAAATTTGCATAAAACACATATCACCATCCTCTTTCTTGTGGTAACATCAGAAGCATCCATTTGGGGAATGTTGTTATCCCAGCAACATGGTGCTGCAGTCATAAAATGAATAAATAACTGGGGAGGTTCTGTCTTTGGGGAGTAGCCACATCCAGGCACAGTTTTAATGTTAAGAAGCTTAGGATAGCAGAGGGAGGAAGAAAACCTGCCGTCTGGGGAAGCAGATGTTTATGTGTCAGTGTAAAAGCTGCTTTGTGGGAATTATTTTGATGAAATCAAGCAATTACAGGGTTACTTTATATTAAAATTCAAACAATGCTGAACATAATTAACTTCTGCTCCCCGCTGGGATTTCAATAAATATCAGATTGGTTTATAATCACAGAAAAGAATTACTAGTTCTTAATTCCTTCAATGCTGAGGGAACTTTGAACCCATTGTATTAAGGTAATACAGTTACTGCTAGTGGTGTAAGATTTCAAATCTTAATAATGGCGTGTTTCCCTCACAACATTTGAGAAATATATTTTTCATGAATACTAATTAGTGCTGTGGCCTTTAATCATCACTAACTCCCACCCAGGAGATGAAAGATAGATTCCAGTGGTAAAATGTAAGAAAACCATCAATGACAGAGTACGTTTGTTGACCTGCTGGGAGGCAGAGGCACTCCTTGGAGTGTGCTGTGCCTCATGGCATGCACATCCCTGTGCTGCTCTCTGCTTTTATTGCTAGGTTAAACAGTGGTCAGGAGGTTTCTGTCTTGTCCAAGAGGTAAAACAACCATCCCTTTTCACCAGGGATGCCAGTCTGCACTGGAACTGAACTACAGCATCATATCATGGAATGGTTTGGGTTGGGAGGGGTCTTCAAAATCATCTTTATCACAGGCAGGGATACCTTACACTGTCCCAGGCTGCTCCAAGCCCTGTCCATCCTGGCTGTGGACAATTCCAGGGATCCAGGGACAGCCACAGCTGCTCTGGGCACCCTGTGCCAGGGCCTGCCCACCCTCCCAGCCAGGAATTGCTTCCCAAGATCCCATCCAGCCCTGCCCTCTGGCAGTGGAAGCCATTCCCTGTGTGCTGTCCCTGCATGCCTTGTCCCCAGTGGCTCTGCAGCTCTCCTGGAGCCCCTTCAGGCCCTGCCAGGGGCTCTGAGCTCTCCCTGGAGCCTTCTCTTGTGCAGCTGAGCACCCCCAGCTGTGCCAGGCTGGCTCCAGAGCAGAGGGGCTCCAGCCCTGCAGCAGCTCCGTGCCTCCTCTGCACTGGCTCCAGCAGCTGCACGTCCTTGTGCTGTTGGAGCCCAGGGCTGGAGGCAGCTCTGCAGGTGGGGTCTCACCTGAGCACAGGGGCACAGGGGCAAAATCCCCCCTGCCCTGCTGCCCACGCTGGGGATCAGCCCAGGGCAGGGGGTTCAGGCTGGGGCAGGTTCAGCAAATACCAATCAGAAATGTTTCCACAGCAGTTCTGTCCCTTTCACTGTCTGTGTGTAGTGCCCTTCACCTTTCAGCACAGACTCCATGGCACCGGGTGCTTTAGCCAGGAGCATGAACAGAGAGATGACCTTGTCCCGGTGAAATGTGAGGCAGCAACTGTTGAATGTCAACAAAGAGAAAATCTGGCAAGACCTCTGCTCTAAAATTTAAATAACTACCCTGATATGGAGATTGGTAATAGCATTGAGGTAGTATCCTGATGAATATTTAATATTTTTATTACGTAGGATAGTCAGCTAAAGCTTGTGTAGTGTCATAGTATTTCACATTGTGCAGATAATTACTGCTGCCATGAAGCTGTTCATGATTCAGGCTATGATATCTTCTGTGAATTCCTAAATACCTTTGCAATAATTTGTAGAAGATGGTTTCATTCAGCATGAAATCGTGAGATATCTTTTCACTTCGCAGCATTCACATCCTCAGAGCTTATAGATCCTTCACACTTGCAGGTCTTCATCTTTGTCTGCCAGTTTCACATTCTGATTTCATGAAAATCTATATCCTGTTTATGGAACAGAATTAAAATGCTTGCAGATTGTTCAAATTAAATAATGTTTGATGGCATGTGTTGATTTCAATAGTGCTTTGTTTGCAAAAGTAAAAGCAGAATCGGCAATTAGTTCAGTGTTCTTCAACTGAAGATAAATTACCTCTTTATATGCAACTCAGTAGCAGAGAGTAAAGGAAAATTGAAAGCTGCATTACTTGTTTGACTTTCTACCTTCTCTGGGCTTTTTTTGCAACTTGTCTGAATTATCCCACAGAACTTGACTTAAAAAATTAATAAATTCCTGGTGGTTCCTGCTCAACCATGTAACCCACATTTCCACAGTCACAGTATTTTCTGAAAATGAATGAACTTTCAGGTGACTTACAAACCTATTCTAAGTCTTCATTTGAATAGAGACCAACGTACATGTTTGAATAAGTGTAGCATGCGTTTTATATGTTAATAAAAGGTATATATGCACACAAGCCCCCCATGTTCCAGCTCCATGTAGAGTACATATTGTGCATATAATGTGTGGATGTATTGTGTGTTCATTTACACTCACAGAATATTCCCAAGTTGGAAGGGACCCACAGGAATCATCCAGCCCAGCTCCTGTCCCCAACAATCCCACCCTGTGCATCCCTGGAGCAGTGTCCAAACTCTCCTGGAGCTCTGGCACAGTCCAACCCCTGTCCCTGCACAGACACCCCAACAATCCCACCCTGTGCATCCCTGGGAGCAGTGTCCAAACTCTCCTGGAGCTCTGGCAGCCTCGGGGCTGTGCCTATTCCCTGGGGAGCCTGGGCAGTGCCTGAACCCTCTGGGGGAAGAGCCTTTCCTGATATCCCACCTAAACCTCCCTGGCACAGCTCCAGCCATTCCCTGGGTCCTGTCCCTGTCACAGGGAGCAGAGATCGCTGCTGCCTCTTCACTTCCCATCGTGAGAAAGCTGATTTAGGCTTTTTTTACAAATTCAAATCCTTCAGCTCATTAATGTCAAAACCTTCATCAAATCAGGCTCTCCATGGTTCCTTAGGTTTCACAAGGAATCAGTGTCAGACCAGGGGTATAACTTGGCATCTGGGTTGCTGTGTTTTGAGCAGTAATGAGCTGGGAGCCTTCATTCACCGCACACCTTCAGACCTGCTTATTGTTTTGAGATTTCTTTTTCAAAAATACTTCTACGTTGCCTTCCAGAAACCAATGTGAGGAGTATCGCATACACTGTAAAAAACTGAGTGAGAAGCAACTGGGTGACTGCCAGCTGGCCCAGCAGACTCTAAAGAAGATACTGAGAAAGGAAGAGGAGATGCAGGAGCAGAAGTTGGAAGAGATTTGTGAGAAGGAGCAGTTGGCTAAGGATCAGGAAGTGGAGCTGAAGGCGCAGGAGGTGGCAGCGCGGATCCAGGAAGTGGTGAACGTGCGCGAAGCCCAGCTGGCCGTGCACGCTGCTCGCAGAGAGGAGGAGAAGCAGCAGATCAGAAAGGAGGCTGAACGGCTGGTAATTGCCATAGTGTTCTGCATTCAGGCTTGTGCAGAAGGCCCTTCTAATGACAGGCTTACTAGACATTTAGACTAATCCATACCTTATTTGTATCTTCACTGATTCCATTAGTATCTGAGCCTGGGCTGTTAAGCTAAGCCTCTTTTCCAGAGCTGTGGCAAAGGCATTCCTGTTTTCAGAGGGAAATGCATCTTTTGCTAGGAGCACGGCACTCTAAAGGGTTTTGGCACTCAGTCTCTCTGAGCCATTGTGGGAAATAGCAACATTCTTAAACTTTTCCCAAATACCACTGTTTTGATTTCTGGTTTCCTACCGTATAGCAGGGGAGTCTTGTTTCCCAACTGAAATATTTCTTTTATATATTTATTTTAAACAAATTAGTAAGCAGCACCTAAGCTCTCTCACCTGTTAGACCTGCCTGATGTTTAGCTCACATCACAGGAGGCATTTTGGCTACCTTGGCCCAACTGCTTGGCCACTACCCTGTTTTTTCATCTTCGTTTTCCTTCTCCCTTGCTAGTTCTGCTGGCTTTAGTGCAGCTTGGTAGTTCAGTATTCTGTGTTGACTTTGAATGATGGGAGGCTATTTAGCTCAGGCTCAGTCTTTATTTTGAAGCTATTTACATGTAGAGGCTGAATGATCACTCAGGATACTCTGTTAGACACTGGAAGCTGGTGCTGGCACTGTATACTAGTCCCCCATACTATACAAATGAGACAATAATAGATCTAAAGCTCTGAAAATGCTGGCTGTGAAACCATAGGGTCCTTACTCCAAGCTAGACTAATGTTTTGCTTATTTAAAAGCATGCAGAAGAGGACTATTTCCTTGTAACAACTTCTAAGGCACTGCCAAACCTTCCAGGCAAAGAACGCTGCTCCTTGACTGGTTTCAGAACTTTTCAGAAAAGCACTATTAGAATAGAAGACTCTGCATCTTCCTCTGGAGACAGCAGCCTGGGGCTCTGTCAAGGAGATACATTTCTGGTGAAGTGGTTGAGTCTCTGAAAAAAAACCCCAACCTTTCTTTTGAAGGAGAGTTTCAGTATGGAAAATGGGATGTAATCCGTTCTCAGCAGAAGAGGGATGTGGCAGATGGCCTCATTACAAGGTTTTCATTGCAGACTGGTAGCCCCTAATGACCAGGAGTTTCATCTGGGTGAATGGACAGCTAAGTGTGCGTAAAGGTTTCTCCTGGTTGTTGCAATGAAAATAGAATATTTAGTTAAGGAAAACTCACACCTTTGGCATGGTAGACCACATGCATGCACCAGGATATCTCAGAAGTGGATGACAAAGCAGAGACAACAATCCTTTTCTTTAGCTACATTACCTATATTAGCTGCCTTCCTCCTTTGTCTTATTTTTCCCTTTAAGAATTGTGATTTCTTGGAAAGTGATTCACTTCATGTTATCCTGACGGTAGTTTCATGAGTTTCTGCCATAGCACTTCGGTCCTGGCTTGCAGAAGAGTGGTTGGTAACCACTTCTTTGTACATTTGTGACATTGTGCTCCCCCAATGAACAAACTTTGATGGATCCCATCCTTGGCTGCTCTCACACAGCTTCACTGAAGTCAGAATTCACCCAACAACATGTGCCAACTTGCACAGCAGACTGCTAACTGTTTCTGCTTTCTTTCCACCTTTGCTGTTCAAAGCTTTTTGGATTACTAATTCTATTCCTCAAATTACATATATATTGAGTTTCAAAGCTGTTTTACCAGCTTCTGAAAGTGAATTTGACAGTTCAGGCAGATACAAAGTCAGCTTTGGCTCTGAAATACTGCAAAAACCCGTGGGTGCTTTATGTCCAGCATAAAAAGGGATGTTCTTTAGGGAGTGCAGCTTCTGCTTCCATACGGAGAAGATTAGACATGCTGTTTATGACAAACCTGCTGAGGCATTTTAAAAGACTCATTCACATTACAAAAGAGACATTTAATTTTAAAAAAACAAGTTAACAAAAAACTGTGTGCCTTTGAGACAGCTGAAGCATGATTTCTGAGATAATGCAATACTGATGATAGTCACATACTGTGTTATGACTATGTTTCAGTGCACTTACTCAATTGCAAGATGTCCAGAAATTACGCTTATAAATTACTTAATGATGCTACTTTTGGATTTTTTTGGGGCTAAATAATCTTGAATATACACATAGCTATTTGATCTCAAATATGCATTTCCAATTTGTCGTTGTTTCCTTTTTAAGAACTCGGTTTCACTGTACATTTTTCCAATATAAAGTGGAATATAAAGTTCTTTCCGCTTTGAAGTGGGATGATTTGAAACAATGGAAATTCAGTAAGTGCCCATCAGAATGCAAGGATCCAATCACTGACTTGGTGCAGCCTTGTGGCCAGTAGAGATGCAGTGCTCTGAACACCCAGCACAGGCACAGGACAGATAATATCTACAGAAACAGCAGGAACACATGGTTCTGTTATTTGTCAGTGCTTATGGCTGTGTGTGAACTCTTGGACATAGATCAAAAGTGCTGCAATGATTCTGATTTCCCTAAGGAGATGACCCTGTCTATCTGCCTGAAACATTTGGAAAACACCAGGCACAATACAGTTTTTGTATTGAAGCACATGTGACAGTTACAGATAAAAATCCTGAATTCTAATGAATGACATGCTAAAATGTTCAGGCTTTACCAGGTCTAGTGGATGACACTAATTCTGTGTTGCCAGCAAGGCTTTGCTCTTCAATGTTGCAATTAACTAATTCTAGCCACCACTTAGTTTGAAGTTATGCAGTGATTTTACAAGCTGACTGCTTTTATTCTTGTAGGCAGAAGAGCTGCATCAGCTTAGGAAAGAAAATGAAGAACTTGAGCGGAAGAAGCAACATCAGAAGAAGGAATGCAGGGAGATATTGCTCAAAGCAGTGCAGGACAAGGAGAGGCTTCTTGATGAAGAAAAAAAAACTCAACTTGCCATAGAGAAGAAGATCTTGGAAGAAGATTTGCAGGACCTCGACAGGGAACATGCAGAGATAATAAAAAAAAAAGTAAGGAGTTTCATAGTGGAACTGTGGGGCAATACCTGATCTGGACTAGTTCTGTGGCCTTGTGAACTGCACAGGGTAACAGAGAGCAGACACAAGCCCTTCTCCCTGAACAAGATAAGTCTTTTGTTGAACAGCCTGTTGCCTCTCCTCCTGCCACTGCTCTGCACCTCTGCAGAAGCCCATTAGCTGTTCAAACCACAGCACTTTGATTGCTTTGCAATCACCAGCCTGATAAACGAAGCAGGGGCTCTCAGGAAATCCTGGAATTTTGTCCCTCCATGCTGATTTCATTGTGTGTAAATCACCTGAGCTTTATCATCCTTATACTGCATGGACATAATAGAGGCTGGAAAACTATTTTTTCTTTCATGGACCTGATGTAGTAAATATTTGTAACTGCAGAGAAAAATGAAATATTTAACTTACTGTAATTGATGAATACTAAAAAACTTCAAAATAGTAAAAAACAATATATAGATTGAAGCAAACTCTTATGTTTTATTTCTTGGGAGATGCCATGAATCAATGGACGTGTCTGTCATTTCCTGAAGTTAAGACAAGTAGATTGTCCAACTTCAGCGTGCAAAGGAGTCTCAGGATATTTAGGACACAGGAGAGAGGCGTTTAGAAAAATGGTATCAAATCAATATTAGACCTTTCTGCAGAATTACAGGAGGTGATGTATAGTATAGTGTAGTATGGTATAGTATATATAGTATATGTAATATTTAATGCAGGTGATACTGGAGTAGCCTGGTCAGCTGTGGAAAATCTGTAAAATGGGTGTGTTGTCAGTGGCTGTTAGGAAAGGGATCAGTCTGTTTTTGTCCTGTTGTCTGGCCAGGTAGAGGATTCTTTCCCATGGCAGGTTTTGGAATGGAGCTCTGAGCTCCCACTCTAGCTGTGAACCACCACTTCTCTTTAGATTTTGAAATGCTTTTTGGAACTAATTTACTCAGATCTGCAAATGTCTGTGTGTTTGCAGCAAGTGCTGTTGAAGGAGCAGCTTGCTTACCTGGATCATCTGTCTGAGCAGCTGAGGAGGGAGAAGGAGCAAGAAAAAGAAGATGAGAAGGTCTTCAAGGAAGAGAGGGATCAGATTTGGGCTGAGAAGGTTGAGAAAATGAAACAAGAGAGGGAGGCTCGATTTCAGCTGCTGAGAGATGTTGTGTACACAAGACAGGTGCAGATGGAGGAGAAGTGTAAGTGGTTGAACACACAGTCTGGGCAGAGGCAGTACAACACCTTGCTGCTGGGAACAGCATCTGGCCCAGCACACACTGTGTGATAGAGTGGACAACAATGTGACCCTCCTTGAACCTGTTCCCAAAATGCAATCCTACAGGCTTTCCTTATACTAATTCTCCATCGCCAGAGCAAAGCCTAGTAAAGTAAGGATTGCATAGGCAAACGGTCATTATTATTAATTATATTATTATGAAGTCCTGAATGTGAAAACTTTCCAGTTCTGAGTGGATGAAAAACAAACAAGCTGAAAATACACTTGCTGTTGTTTGTGTAGCAACAAAACTCGAGCTTACTATTTAGGCTACTTAGCCCAAATGTTTCTTCAAGCTCAGCAGAGCTGTTACCTTCTAAAAGGATTTTTTTGTTTTGTTTTCCAGTGCAGAAGAAAGCAGAGAGGAAAATAGAGATTGCTGAAGAGAAGAAGGCAATGGCTGAAGCAGTCAGAGAATTTGAACAAGAAGAAGAATTAAAACGTATAAGGTATTTTTCTTCTATGTCATGTGTTCATTTCTTCACAGATCAATCTTTTAAACTTGTGAGCAAGCTGTTTCTTTCTTTCTGATGACTCTAGAACACTGGGTGGACTTTCTTCTATTTAGAGAGGCTTTCCCACCATGCACCTTATCAGTTCCAAACTGCCCAATAGCAGACTTTTAATATTGCATCTGGAATTAAGTCATTAATCCCAAAATTAGAAAATAGTGTTACATATCCTTGTGTTGGTCTTTTTGGATCATCATGTGACTTACATCAATCATATTTCCTAAACACATCCCCTCATACTCTGAGCTGTTGTTACCAGTGGCAGAAGTCTGGGGAGGAGGGTTAATGAAAGGTTTGTTTGTTCCTGCTCCAGAAGAACAAGTGTGTCCGGGTTTATTGCTAAACTCCACCCACAGTCATCCCTTGAACAATTCTATGTCAGCCACCAAAACACCTGGCTGCAGCATGTAACCCGGTTGCATGGAGCTCTCTGTGCCTCTGGATGAGCAGATCCTTACACGCAGTAGCTGGAATATTCCTCTGGGTGTCATGCAAAGCCTTGGGCAAAGGGCCTTACCTCACTTACTCCCCTTTTGTACTTCTGCCCTTTCTCCACTCTTGTCCGTGGGATTCAAGTAGCTCCTTCCCGAGCCGGTACCGTTGTGTTCTCTGAGGGCTTTATTGGGAACAACCTCCTGGCTGTGGCAGAAATGTCACCCTTGTGAAGGAAATACGCTGGGCTCCAGCTGGGATATGCTCCGCTTAGCAGAGTTGGCACTCAGCAGTGTCAGAAAGGGTTTGTGGCTCAGCTCTGTTGAGTTCGTGCTCAAGTCCTGACTCCTCTGTTGGCATTCAAGTGTCTGTGTGACTCCTGAACATGTAAGACTTCCTGTGCCTCTCCAGAGGGTAGTGAAAGCAGTACATGAGTCCTGAGGTGGAATGGAGGATGGATTTCTTCTGACAGCCACTTCCAGGAATATCAGTGCAGCAGAGAGTTGTTCTTCTCAAGAAGGAGGGTGAGGATGGGTGTCAGCAGCAGCGCTGAGCCCGAGCCAGGGATGGACTGAGACCCAGCACCCTCATCCTCTATCCTCTCACCACAGCTCTGAGGAGCAGGGAACACTGATTACAGGGAGTTGTTCTTTCCCTCTTTCTGGTCAAGCACCAGTTTTACCGTCTGCTTTGTAGGATACAACAGAATGCAGTTAATTCTCTGAAGAACAAAGGGTTAGCATGTAGCATTTGGTTAGTAGTGGTAGTTACTCTTAACTGCTAAAAGGAGTTTTGAATGGTTCTTTAGTCTAAGGTCAAATGCTAACAGATTACATAATAATAATAAAGTTTATTCTTTTTACCCGTGCTGCTTAAATAACCTATTCATTTGGCATTTCCAGAAAAATACAGAAGGCCAGAGAATACAGAGACCAGCTCGCAACTCAAATTCACTACCAACAACATCTCCAGAAAGCTGAGGAAGAGAAGAGGAAGAAAGAACATGAATTAAATACAGAAGCAGAGAGACAGTACCAAGAAAGGGTACAGTCTGTTCTGTCAATGCCCAGCGAGTCCATAATAAAGCCCCCCACTACAAAAAAAGCACTAATGCCTGACTCCTAAGGGCATCACTCACTATGGTATTTTAGCTCCCTCAGTTGCCTTTAAAAATGTTTTCGTAGGATGTTTACGCTTGACTTGAGTTAGAAGAAATCTCTCCACTGACACTCAAACATTTAATTCAAAATTACAAGGAACATAGTATTTTAAAGTTTATTTTTTCCCCCATGGATTTTTTTTTGACAAATATGACAGAATCCAAAGTGCCTGACGTTTTAATTCAAGAATACTGTCTGCCGTCTACAATATAAAGTGTATTATTATGACATGAATAATGCACAGGCATTCTTTTAAATCTACACAAGGAAAATTTGCAGAAAACTTTCAGCAAACCTTTATTAAAATACCTTTCAAACTGGAAATGTTAGCAAAGTTATTTTCTTTGTATTTAGATACCCAGTATAAAAGTCTGAATGTATTTTACTGTGGGGTGAACATTAAAAAGTTGATATTCTTTTGCATGGACTCTGGTAGCTATTGAATGATCTGTGGAATACTGGAGTCCCAAGCCTGTGAGTGCTCTGCTTGGGCAGAATTAAGTATGCCGGCCTGAAGTTAGAAGTGTCTTGTGAAAAGGTTTATTCTCTGTAATTTTCATGCAGGCACCTCTGCCTCTCTGTGCTTCCTTGGGTCACACTGAACACATGGAATGAGGGGCTGGAGCACCACCACCACCACTTTAAGACAGCAACACAGAAACTGGCTGAATGTCCCCAGGAAGGCATTGGTGGTTTTGGCAGTGGGGAGAAGGGACACCTCGCTGGCCTCTGCTCCATGCCAATGGCCAGCTTGCTCCTAATGCAGGAGGAGCAGAGGGTGACACGAGGAGCATGGGTAGGAGTGACCCAGCCGCTCCCCATGGTGCTGCCCTTGACAGGCTCCTAGCTTTGTATTTCATTAGTTTTTTCCTCTCTCCTGTTCAGAGGAGGGAAGTGAGGAATCCATGTAAAACCTCATCCTTTCTTGCTTACAGACTTCATGACATTTGGGAATGTTTTACATTGTTTTTTTCATTTTACCATATGAGTCTTTATTGCTGCTTATCTGCAGCTGTTTCTCTCTCTGTCAGCTTTTCAGCTTCTGCCATTTTTCCTCCAGCTTCAGCTTTTTCAACCTTCCAAAACTTCCACTAACCTTTCACTAACTTTCCAAATCTTTCACTGGCCACTTGCTCTGCCATTTTTGTCCCCCCACCCTCCTTTTCAGCATGTGTCTCCCTGTTGGCAAACCAGTTTTTGTTTTTGTTATGTGAGAACGTGAATGGATGCACAGAGGAGCTGATAAATAGCTGGGATCAGAGCTCAGGAGCCCCAGATCCCAGACATCTTGGAACAAATCAGGAATAAACATCCTGAAAAGTTGTGTCTCCTTAGTTTAATGCAGACACCAAGATGACAAATGCTTTTTTGTCCCCTGTGGAGAAAACTGCCAGGTGGAGATGTATTAATCTGAAATGGTATCAGTGGTCTTTCAGCAACCCAGCTAATTCTGGGTATAAATGGTGGAAGAACCTGGCCCTGCTGAGGAGAAAAGGAGAGTGGTGGGATTTTTTCATTGCTTACAGACAAAACTTCCTGAGCCACCAGATGGGAGAGAGACAAGTCCACTGGAACTGTTTCCATCCAACAGAGCAGTGTCTCTCATGACTTGTTCCTTGGATTCCTTGGATCCAAACAGGGTTTGTCCTACAGGTACTGAGGAAGGAAGCTTCCAAGAAGGTGAAACATCAGGCTGGGAGAGGCAGGTTGGTTGAGCCCTTACACGGTGCTTTTCAGCAGCCATCTCCAAAGCTACACAAGAGGACATCAGAGCTGCTCCTGTTCTGCAGGGGGGAAAGGCCATCCCAGATAAAGGAAATAATTTAATCAGTGCAGAGAGCTGAGGTAGTCGTAGGTCTGTGCTCTCACCACTGAGTCAAATTGGCAGAATGATTAAGAGATTAATTTCCTGGTCTGCCGCAGACTCCTGGAGTAGCCTGTGCAAGCAATGTAGATTTTCCTTTACTATTGTGACCTCTCTTTGAAAAATGAAGATAATAGCACATTCAGAATTCCAGGATTAATTAAAGCATGTTATTAAAGGCTATGACATTTGTTGGGTACACCCAATATGAGAGATAAAAAAACCAACACATTGGTGAGCTTTGTGAATTCAAGTCATCCAGAACCATAATAAATCTCCTTTTTTTTTAATAAAATAATAACTCAGAAGAGGTGGTCAGAGCTATCAAATATTTATAGAGAGTCTGAGCTCCTGCTCCTGGAGGCAAATTTCCTCTGCAACTAACATGAGGTCTGCACAAGATTAAAAGATCAGACTGGAAGAAGTTTGCCTTCAGCAGGAGAGCATTCCCATGGGATAACGGGCAGCTAAACTCTTCTGAGGGAAAACTGTTGGTGGGTGAAGGTGTTTCTGGGGCTGAACCCTTTGCTGCCAGGTGCTGTATGGGATTCAGGTTGGTCCAGCAGAATTGTGAGGCTGGGTGGGTCAGACCCTCCTTGAGAGGCACATTCTTGCTGCCCCTAACAGATGAGTGATGCAGTAAGAATGGTTTTCTCTGTCAAGGCTGAAGGGTTTCCTTAATCCCTGCTGGCTTTCATCTTCTTCCAGATCCTCGGGTCTCCTCGCAGTAAACTGGGCAAATAGGGCACCAGGCAGAACGTACTTCAAACCATGGTCGTGCCTTTGCCTGCCTGGGGCCAGCGCTCACGTTACACTTCTGACTCACAGGTCAGCAGGCAGGAACGAGCCAAACGCTTCTGGAATTGTGGCTTGCAGTGCC
This sequence comes from Toxostoma redivivum, assembly GCA_013397375.1. Taxonomy (NCBI): domain Eukaryota; kingdom Metazoa; phylum Chordata; class Aves; order Passeriformes; family Mimidae; genus Toxostoma; species Toxostoma redivivum. The sequence goes on along the minus strand of VXBI01001487.1, from coordinate 40,882 downwards.
GGGAACCTCCGGAGGGTTAGCTGCTGCTCCTGAAATCCTGTGGCATTTCCTCCCCCAGTGAGCAATCCTGCTGGCAAACCAGCTATTAAACCCCGAGCGCAGGCACACCACTGGTGAGGGAAGCAGCCTTGAGATTGCCCTGCACCAGGGCTCTGAGCCATGCAGAGACAGAACCACTGGCATTTACAAACCTGGCAGTTGGAGCCTCTTCACTTAGACACGTACCAGAGCTCTGCAAAATATTCTTCCCTGTATTTTTTAATTAAATTTGTCGTGGTGACAGAGGAAGAGCAGGGGTGTGGAGCGTGTGGGTGACTTGCCTGTGGCAGGGCTGGGAATGCCAGTCCCTGATCACATCATCCCAGACTCACTCCAGGGTTTGAATCCTCAGCATCTCCCAAGGCTTTAGGACTTTTCTACATGCACCCATCTGCTTGCAAGGGCTTTTATATTGACCCCAGGCCTTTCCATGGTGATGCTTTTGGCCACACACAAGGTGATGATCTCTGGAGTGGTTCCCCATGCCCTGTGGCATGGTACTGGGCTTGGTCCCTGCTCCCTGGGGCTGGGCTGCAGGGCTTTGGACAGAATCAGTTCTATTTGCAGGAATGTTAATTATTCATTGCTTTATCACCTGGAATAATTTGTCATTGCTTTTACCCAGGTAGGAGCCCTTGCTGCAGAAAACAGCCAGTGCTGCCACGCCCAGGGTGAAATCCAGATTTGAGGTCTTTGGGACATCTCTGCATGCAAAAATTCAGCACCTGGGGTTGTGCTTAGCAACAGCCAGCTCTGTTCTCATGACATTTAGAGCTGTCAGAATTGATGCTCCTCACTGGACTGTGCCATCACCTGTCCATCCTTCCGTCTGTTCCTGGAGTCTCCATGTGTTATTACAATACAGGGACAAGGTCAGGACCTTAAAAGGAACTCCAACCCATCCTGTACTTGTAAATAATCACTGTAAATAATCACAGAAGCACTGGCTGTGCTTAAAGGGGAAGAAACCCCTTGCTATTTAGTTAATTTTTACCTCAAGGTTCCTTCCATGTGAATGCAAGAGGAGATACCATAAACTGCTATTTAAGAGCCCATGCTTGTTAAATTTGATCAACACAAGTTTTGATTCCCAAATGGAAAGAAGCTTCTATCTCCTGGAGGAGACAATTTCCAGCAACTCAGCAGTTAGGATATACTTCAGGATTCTGTATGTATTTTGGGGTAAGTTTAATTAAAGTTTTAGATTAATGAAGAATCACATGTGA
>VXBI01001487.1:0-13830 GCA_013397375.1 Toxostoma redivivum | reverse complement strand
AAAAAAAAAAAAAGAAAATGTATGGAAACCCTGGAGTGCTGGAGGTTGAGTGGTTTGCCCAGGGTTGTGTCTCCTGAGCCTGAAGTCAAGTTATCCCTTCATTCCCAGTGTTTTGAGATGGGCCCCTGTGCCCCCCTCCCTTACAACAAGCTCCTGCAGAAGATCCAGAGTCTGTTAAAGCTCTCAGGAAGCTGGGACAAGGATGCTGGAAGCAGCAGCTGCAGGGATGCTCTCCCCACGCCAGCACCCTGGTTTGGGTGACAGCTTTGGTGGCACGGTGACTCTCACCCCTGTGGGCTCGTTTGCCCAAAAAGAGCAAAGAGAGGGGTGTGAGGCTGCTTTGGGGGGCTGGAGGCAGGGAATGCAGGGGAGGTGAGCCCAGTGTGACCCCACCAAGGGCTGCCCCCCAAGCCTCGTCAGGCTCTAATTAAAGCTGGCCTTGTAAAGATGCGCCCGTGACAAAGTGCTTTCGTTCTAGCTCTGTGTGGCTGACATTTCTGGGATTTATGGGTGGAAGGGAGGGCTTGGATGGGGGTTTGTGTAGCAGCCTGCCCTGCAGGGAGGGCTGAGAGCACAGCAGGGAGGGGAGGATGGTGGAGAGGCACAGCAGAGTGAATGGTGCTCCCCCTTTTTGGGGAGCTAACGTGTGCACGCACGAGAGGACAGCATTAGGGATGCTTGGGGAAGTGCATTCACAGCAGCCCGAGCTAATAGCCCCTGGCTCTGCAGCAGGGTGGGGAGCACTCCGTGTGGGGAGGGCTTGGCCACAGCTGGGATCTGCCAGCCAGGGCTGTCCCCAGGGCTCCTGGGGCTTGTCCTGCGTGGCCCCGGCATGTGTGTGTGTGTGCACAGAGTCTGGGAAAATCAGTTATTCTTATTCTTATTCTTATTCTTACTCTTATTCTTACTCTTATTCTTATTCTTATTCTTATTCTNTTCTTACTCTTATTCTTGTTATTGTTGTTATTCTCATTCTCATTCTTACTCTTATTCTTGTTATTGTTGTTATTCTCATTCTCATTCTTACTCTTATTCTTGTTATTGTTGTTATTCTCATTCTCATTCTTACTCTTATTCTTGTTATTGTTGTTATTCTCATTCTCATTCTTACTCTTATTCTTACTCTCATTCTTCTTATTGTTGTTATTCTTATTCTTATTATTTTTGTTGTTGTTATTCTCATTCTTCTTATTGTTGTCGTTCTTATTCTTACTCTTATTCTTACTCTTGTTGTTGTTGTTATTCTTACTCTTACTCTTGTTGTTGTTGTTGTTATTCTTACTCATACTCTTACTCTTACTCTTACTCTCACTACTAAGGCTCTGTAGTGTTGTGCTCAGGGTGTCTGGTGGGACATGGAGCCTCCCAGCACCGGGCAGTGGGTGCTGAGCTGTCACCCTCAGAGCCTCCTGTCACACCTGGTGGCTCCTGTCTGGCTGGTGACAGATTGGGGGTGGCCCATGGGACCTCTTGCTGCTGCAGCTGTACCCCCATTTCCCCTACAAACCCTTCACAGGCACCCCATGTCAGGTTGCTGTGGGGTCAGTGTGTCCCTGCCTGTCCAGGCTGCTCCAGGTGGAACATTTGCAAGGTTGCCAAGACCAGCAACACTTTGTGTTTGAAGACGGGTACATCCTGATCCTTGGCTATTTTGGGCTCTTCAAGAGCGTGTCTGAATCTCACATTTTGCCAGCAGGGAGCTGGCACTGGATGAATCCCCAGTGGTGGGGTTGGTAGGGGTCCCAACCAGCTCCTTCCCCACTTTCCTCGTGGCAGGGAGAGCACTGAAGGCCCTTGAGCTGCTAGAGCTGGTGTGCTGAGAAAATTCAGGTTTTCACATCTTTTCCCCCACTCCCTGGCAAAACTGTTGTTCTGGGAATATGATTGTGTGGCTCCATTAACATCTGAAGGTTCCTGCTGCTGTAGCTATTGAGCAGCTCTAAAAATAATTATGTGTGATAATGTATAAAAATCTATTGCTTTTCAGCTGCAAAGTGGCCTGTCAGGTGGTGGCTGCTGCTGTGTTAACTCGTTGGTTGCTACAAAATGTGACTTGGACATTGTGTGCTGGGGTTTGGTTTCAGATGAAGGCCAAAAGCACTTTTGGGGTTTCTGGTGCTGCTGCCACTTGGATTTGCTGGGATTTCCCCCAGCCCCTCTTGTTTTGAGTAGGGATAATAGTAAGTAGCTTTCATTTCAATCAGTAGGAAGAACTGAGGGGAGAGATGCCCCGAAAAAGGAGTAAATCAGTGTTTTTAGAGGGGTTCCTGTTGGCTGTGTAGGCTGGATGAGTCCAGCACAGCCAAAACCCTCATGGGCAGCTTGGGCTGGGCTGCACAGGTCTGCCTTGGGGCTCCCCCCTTGGTGGCCCTAACTTTGGAAGTGCAAAACAAGGTTAAATTTAACCCAATTCACTAATTCCTTAAAATCTAAGCGTGTTGCTGGAGCCTGTTTGTGTGTTCACCTCCAGCTGGAGGGGGTGGCTTTGCTGTTGTCGTTTGCCTGTCCCTGTCCTTGGCTGTGGGTTTGGGTCAGGGCTTGCTCTGTGGGGACCAAACTGCCTTGCTTTGAGCAAAATAAACACTCTTTGGTGTAGGTGGGGGAGAATTGTGTTTTTTCATAAAATCCTCCTGGAAGGCTGTGGTTTTTTTGTTTTCTGTTTTTTTTTTTTTTTCCCCAGGGGAATTAAATTCTGCTTTTACCTTGAGACTTTATCCTGCTTTGTTAGATTGATAACAAGCCAGTGTAAACCTTCTACAGGAGAAAATTAGACTGAGAAATTAGACTTCTGGTCTGTAATTTACCCCAAGAACTAAAACCAGATTTTTCTTTTACTAACATAAATGGTTTAGCTGCATTGACTTTACAATGACTGTGAGACTGTGTTAATGGAGAATTAATTTATTTCTCATTTAATTTCCTGAGGTTTCACTGGGTTTAAACTTTTTCTTTCTTTCCTTTTTCACCTCTCCAGTACACTAGGGTTTGGATTCCTGACCCTGATGAAGTTTGGAGATCGGCAGAAATTATCAAGGATTACAAAGAGGGAGATAAAAGCCTCCAGCTGAAACTTGAAGATGAAACTGTAAGCTTTTGAATGTCTTTATTCTTTTTAGTAATTTAAAGCTTCAAATTATTGTGTGAAGAAGCCTGAGCCTTTTCCTAGCTTCTGTGAAGTGGTTTAAAATGTGTTTTATTGCCTTAACACTTGCAGCTTTTCCCTCCCTAGACACTTATGTTACAGCAGGCTGTGAGAAAAGCCCTTGACCTCCATCATCTCTTTTCATCTCCTGGCAAACTTGTAATAGCGTGTGATGCAGGATATATATATTTTTTATAATAGCAGCAGCACATCAGAAGTGCCAGTTTGTGCTTTTTGCTGCTGAACAGATCGTGGGGAGCACGGCTGGTGGCATCTACCCAGCCTGATGGAAAACCCACGCACGGCTCAGAGGTGACTGCTGTGCCACAGCTCCCTCCACGCCTTGGCTTTTCTCTCTGAGTCTAATCTTACATAAAACCCCTTTTCCTCTGCTTTATTTTTAAACAAGGGGAGCTTTTAAAAGAGAGAAAACACAAAATTCAGTTTCAATGTAGATGTTTTCTAGCCAGCGCTGGCTCCAAATGCACAAACAGCCCAGGCTGTGGCGTGTGTACAGCCAGCAATTAATCATCCCCAGAGCAGGATGGAGGCTGGAGAGAGCAGCTGCTTTCTGTTCCACACAAAAACCTCGAGGAGTGGGACACTGGGTGACAGCAGGAATTGCAGATGAAGTTAACCACAGCATTTGCATCAGCTGCAAATGCAGTTTATGGGGGAGGCAGCAGCCATGCTGGGTACCCACCATGGGCTGCCTGGTGTACCAGGAAGAATAAATACATTTTTCATGAAGAATTTCACCTAAACCCTCTTTCTTCATTGGGCTGGTGGGGTTTGCTGGTCTGTCTAGAGTGTGATCTGCTCTGTAGCCTAGAAGAGTTATTGGAGACCACCCACTACAAATTCACATGTGCTGAGCAGGGCGAGCAATTCCCATCCCCTCCAAGCCAGACATTTCCTCACTGTGGGGAGCATTTTCACCATATTGCCTAATGGGAAGATGGAGAACAGGAATGAGCTCGGGTTGATTAGGCAGTTTGTCAAAACAGTTTTTCTTTCAGAGCAGCTCAAGCAGGGGCAGTGTGTGAGTGTGCCAGGTTTGCAGGGAATGCTGTTGATGTTGGGATCTGCACCCAGTGCTTGGTGCTGTTGCTTTTGTTGTCCTGCCCAGTTTGTTCTTCCAGCACAGGGCATGGCTTTTTGGGGAGGATAAAGGATGGAGGATGCTTGATGCCTTTTTACCTTCCACGGTGATAAATCTGCATGAGGAGATGCACAGATGCCACCCTGCAATCTCTTGGAAGGACCAGGCATAGAATCATTATTTTATCACATGGAATGGTCCGGGTTGGAAGGACCTTAAAGTTCATCCCATTCCACCCCTGCCATGGCAAGGATACCTTCCACTGTCCCAGGCTGCTCCAAGCCCTGTCCAGCCTGGCCTTGGTCACTTCCAGGGATCCAGGGGCAGCCACAGCTGCTCTGGGCACCCTGTGCCAGGGCCTGCCCACCCTCCCAGCCAGGAATTGCTTCCCAAGATCCCATCCAGCCCTGCCCTCTGGCAGTGGAAGCCATTCCCTGTGTGCTGTCCCTGCATGCCTTGTCCCCAGTGGCTCTGCAGCTCTCCTGGAGCCCCTTCAGGCCCTGCCAGGGGCTCTGAGCTCTCCCTGGAGCCTTCTCTTGTGCAGGTGAGCACCCCCAGCTGTGCCAGGCTGGCTCCAGAGCAGAGGGGCTCCAGCCCTGCAGCAGCTCTGTGACCTCCTCTGGACATGTCCTTGTGCTGTTGGAGCCCAGGGCTGGACACTGATGGGTGCCTGGTGCCCCTCTCACCCACAGGAGCTCCTTTCTTCCACTTGTGCTCAGACTGCCAAAGTACACCTGCTGCTATTGCTGAGTGCTACAAACCCCATCCTCCCTTCCTGGTTGAGATCTCCTGCAGTTTCAGTACTTGTGCAGGAATTTTCTTTTCCCTCTTTAATCTGGATATTTGCCTGGGAACTAAAGGGGCTGAGGAGTCCTGCAAGGTCTAATCTTTTTTGTGCAGCTGAGTTCAGGATGAGCAAAATTAAAGTACAAGGAGATGAAAGGCTTGCCAGGTGGTGTTGGTAGCAGCTTAATAAGCATGTCACAGTCATGGTGAAACATGGAACATCTCATTTTGGGGTTGTGCAACAGACCCAAGGTCTCTGGGAGTGCCTTGTTTGATGCTCTCCTGTGTGAAGTCCTGCCTCAATCCGTGTCATGTTGGACTGAGCAGCTCTAGGAAAGGCAAACAGCACTTGTGTGCATCAGGTTGGAGATACCCAGCACAGGGAACTTCAGGGGATTCAAAGCTGTAGAAAGCCCTTTGCTCCTGCCAGCCAGCAGGCATTACCCATGTTCAGTGCTGCCTTTTGTCCTTGTGCTTTAAGCGAATTTTCGTGGGGTTTGTGGTTTCTGGCTCTGCTCTGCATGCAGGAGTAGCCCCTCTGAACGAAGAGCTGACTTTTAAATATCACCAGGCATCCCTGGTGTGCTTGCCATTAAGATGTGAGACTGAGTGCAAACTCTTGAAAATTGGCATTGACAACGTGGAATTGGAGGATAGAACCAGCCTGGGGTTGTCAGACATGCTGAGGGATCCTTGTGCACTTGGGTCAGCTTTCCTTGTGCTGTTTGCACGGGCAGTGATCCAGTGCAGAGACAGTGGTTTTGTTTGGAAACTGGGATTCCTGCCTTCTGGTGGGAGCTGAGCACCAGGCCTCCTTTCTGAGGCACCCTGTGGGAAGCAGCATCACTGGCAATTTTTTTCCCCCTCCTCTATAAAGAAAAAAATTGCAGCTTTTCTTTAGTTGATGGCTCTGTTGCTCGTTTGGGGACGAGTCAAAAATAGCATAAGGCTGCCCATATGCCAAATTCAGCAGTGTAACCTGGCTCTCAGGCACTTCAGCAGCAGGGACTCCGTGCTTCTCCACATCCTCTCTGCCTCAAGGGGTGTCAGGTTTCAGGTAGAACAGCAACTTGAATTAAAAATGAGCTGAGAACTTGCTCTGATGGTAAGAACACGGTCTAGGTGATGCCTTGAGTTTTAGCTTTCATAGTTTTCAGATTCTCTGCTGCTCAGTGTGTAACTCTGGAACTTCTTATCAGGTGTTAGTAAGTTCTCTTCTCAGGGTAGTTAGACAAAACAATCCCTTCCCACCTAGAGAATCAAGGACAACTGGTACCCAAAAATCATAAACAACTTTGAAGGGGAGGGCCAAGCCAGGGGGCTGAGACTTCATAGCCTGGGGCTGTGGTTGGACAATTGACCCCGATATGCAGATGAACCAGAACTTATAAAAGTGTAAAAACTCATGACCAGGATCCATCTTGGATTTGATTTGATTTGGGTGTAGCCCCAGCTGGGATCTTGCACTGCCCAAAGTGTATCCTTTCAGTAAATTCCTATTTTATTCCTCTTGCTCTGGCTAGTCTCTGTTCCAGCTCAGCCTTCCCAGGTTAGTTTGGAATGAGACTGCTTTTCCAAGAGCAGGGAGATGCTTAGATAGATGAAGCTGTGGGTTTCTGTATGGTGCCTGTCACTGCTCAGAGCTGGCTGAAGGCTGTCTGTCCCAAGACTGGCCTGAAAATGACTCAGGTATGTCCAGGCTGGTGCTTTGGACCATGAGCGTCCACCAGGATAAAATCCCTATAGCATTTATCATCAAGGGACTTTTAATTTAATTTAGAGCAGGGCATGTGAGTATTTTGCACTAGCAGGAGTTACGCCTGGAAAAGTTACAAGCCACTAAAGGAGCTGTTGTTGTGTTTTGTTTTTTTTTTTTTTTCCCTGTGTTGCTGTGTTCATGGTGTGCCTCTCCAGCTCTACGAATATCCCATCGACCTGCAGGGGAGCGAGCTGCCCTTCCTGCGCAACCCAGACATCCTGGTGGGGCAGAATGACCTGACAGCCCTCAGCTACCTGCACGAGCCTGCCGTGCTGCACAACCTCAAGGTCAGGTTCCTCGAGTCCAACCACATCTACACCTACTGTGGTGAGTGTCCAGAGCACGCTGCAGCTCCTGGGGGCTTGTGGGGCCACACAGAAAGCCCTGGAGACCATAAACCAGAGGGTTTAGGGTGGGTGGGNCTGTGACTTTTAAGTTCTCATATAAAGCTGATAATTTGTTCCAAGGGCTATAATCAAACCCACAGATGTTTTGGGCATCATTCCAGGATCTCAGAGCCCCCTGACCAGGGTCTCAGCAACTCTGGATCCCAAAGGGATGTCCCAGACTCCGACAGGTGGGAGGCATGAGTGTGGTTCAACAGGGTGTAAAGCCAGAGTGAATTTGCTGAGCTCGTGGTCCAGCTGCTTGTGGTGGGAACATCTTGTCAGATGAGTCTGAGGCAAGCCTTGCATGTGCTTGGCTGCCCCCACAGGGAAAAGCAGGACTTAAAAAAAGCAATGAACAGCAGCATGCCAGACAGTGATCCTGCTGAGTAATGTCCATAGCAGGTTTTCCTCCAGAAAAAATGCAAAAAACCTCCCAGTGCTGCCTTTTCTTCACGGCTTTGGGAATCATTTCACTCCCGAATTCAGAGCAGGAGGAGGGCAGGTGTGAACTTGGGTTTGTGATTTTTGGGGAGGGTGACTTGCCAAAGCTATTCAGGACAGCAGTTACCTGTGGAATGGACAGCAACAAGTTCAACTTGAAAAACTGAGAAGATAGGAAAGAAGGCAGTTCACAGAATCCCAGACTTGTTTGGGTTGGAAGGGTTTTAAGAATCATCTTGTTCCAACCCCCTGCCATGGGCAGGGAGATTTCCACTGTCCCAGGGTGCTCCAAGCCCTGTCCAGCCTGGCCTTGGACACTTCCAGGGATCCAGGGGCAGCCACAGCTGCTCATGAAGGTTTATGTTCATTTTGAGCACAGCATTAATGGGGATGCAGGTTGCTGGGCTGTGTAGGTCTATTGCAAAGCTCTGCCTGGCTGCAGCATCCCTCGTGCTTTTGTTATAAAGTGGTAGAGGGGGCAGGAAGGTGCTTGTCTGAAGTGAGGAGAGCCCTTCAGCTTGGCTTGCGTTGTGGTTTTGGTGAGTAAGGGAAAACTGACCCGAGCAGAACCGGGAAGCAAACAGGCAGGAGCAGGGCTGGGGAGGGGAAGCAGCTGGGTCAATGTCCTGCAGGGGCAGGTGATGTGACAGTCACTGACCTTTGCCTTCTGTGGCAGGCTGTCACCCTCCCAGTGTTTGCTTCGAGCTGAGAGTTCCTGTGCTCCTGTAATTGGAGCGTGCCCTAGTCCTGAACTGGCTGGGAACACAACACACACAACACACACAACACAACACACACAACACAACAACCACAGCCAGGTGCTCCTGCAGCTCCTGGCAGGGACAGCTGAGACCTGCCCGACCTGAAACTGCTCAGAGGTGGAGCTTTGTCAGCACCTGTGTGCAGAGCAGCTCCCTGGAGCCCCACCTGTGGCTTGGCCTCTCATCAGCTCCAGCTCGCTGCCTCCTCCGGCGTGCCCAGGGCTGGAGAGGAGGCAGACATTAAAGCCTCACAGCAGGCTCTGGCATTCCTTTCCTATGATTTATGTGCTTCAGCTTGATTTGGGCACGTTCTTTGTTGGGAGTTTTTACTTGCAGACTCAAGCCAGGGGAAGACCCGGGATGTTTGTTTGGGTCTAGCCAAGCTTTGGTTGCACGGGAATTGCTTTTCTGCAGTGCTGGCTCAGGCTGTGTTGATCTCTCCTCAGCCCTCCTGCAAAGTCTGTCTTCACACAATGGAGATTATTGTATGTTTTTGCTCTAGTCATCAGCTTTGTGCATCTCCTTTGTAGCTGTACAGGGGCTCGCTGCCTTGCTGTGGGAGGAGATGCTGAGATAACTCTTTGTTAACTCTCAATCACTTTATTTTAAAAATCTTACTGCAGCAACTAACACCAGCCCTGAAAATCCCAAAATACCAACTCCCTGCCTGGTTTGTGTGTGTGTCTGCCCCCAGGTATCGTGCTGGTGGCCATCAACCCCTATGAGCAGCTGCCAATCTACGAGCAGGATGTCATCTATGCCTACAGTGGCCAGAACATGGGGGACATGGACCCCCACATCTTCGCCGTGGCTGAGGAAGCCTACAAGCAGATGGCCAGGTCAGTGGGGGCCAGCTGTGGGGGTTTGGGTCCAAAGTGGGTGAAGATGCCATTAAATGTTCAATGGAAGCAAAGTCAGGAGAGAGAGTGTGCTGGAGATCAGGTGTTTCTGATTAATTCTGCCTGATGACTTCAGCCTGTTGTTGCACCCACACTGCTGGGCTGATGGCGGTCCCTGTGCTCCTCAGGGGTTCAGTGGGGCATCCCTCCCTTCTTCCTTCTTTCCTGGAAGAAATTCAAACCACTCTGGCAAATGTCGTGTGTAATAGCTTAGAGGAAACCACATTTCAGATAATTTGGTGAGATAATCAAACTAAACCTAGAAGCTAATGTTAGTTGTTGTTTTATGGAGACATTGTGATTTTGAGTTAGGTGGCAGATACTTGGAGGTATTTTTGGATCCCTCAAAAGCAGTGTCTTCACCAGATGGATATGGTGAGAGTTTTGCTTTATTTATTTCCGTGCTTGTTGTGTTGCTGGGGACAAATGTAGGATTTTGTTCTTAACATGATCCAAAAGAGAATTGTAGAGGAAACAGAAAATTGCTGTACCAGGGATCATTTTATTATAGTTGTCAGGACTCACACAGTGTTTATGTTTGCTTGTGGATTAGCTGAGATTTTTGTACTCTTGCTTTTAATAGCAAGAGTAAGCACTGAACCATTTTCCAAGGGTTACAACCTTCCTTCTGCTGTGTCTCGGTTTCAGTGGTGAGTTAGGATGCATTTCTAACAAAAATGAGCCAGAGTTCAATCCAGAAATGCCTCTGGAGGAGCACTGCCATGGCCAGAGGTCGGGTGGATTGTACCCAAACTCCGTCCAGCCTGCAGTTCACTCCTGCAAGTGCTTGTGCTTTGGGCAAAACTGCTTTGAGAAGAGTTCAAGAATTTGGGGAGCTGCCTGTAGAGAGAGAGAGGAAGGATTGGGAATTTGTCCTTGTGTGATTCCAGACTGAGCAGCAAGCTGTGGGGTTCTTTTTAGAACATACAGGGGTTTGCTGACCAGCATGGACAGAACCTGTGTGTTTTCCAGGGCAAGAATCCAAAACATAAGGCAGCAACTTGCTTTTCTGCTGAAGTTTGTGCTAGGGAATGCACACTGTTCCCCCACATCCCTGAGTGGTGGGCTAGCAGCTCTAGCCAGCAATGCTTGTCTCTGCTTTTCCTCCTCATCAGAATAAAGCTATTTTTGACAGCAGCTCATATTGGATAACTGCTGTTCTCTGGGTGGTTCAGGCTGCTCTGTTTTCAGGGGGACAGGGAAATAACCACCTTCAGAGCTCTTAAGCAAGGTGCTCAGTGCTCCTCTGGCACTCTCTGTTTTGGGCTGTTATTGTGGTAATTGCAGGCTTGGGTACAGAAGAGGGCTTCAGACAGGGCTGAGAGGGAGGTGGATTACAGGAATCTACCTGGTTATTTGAAATGTGCCTTAAACTGTGGCACAGCAGGTTTGAGGTCTGAGTGCTCCTGGGTGAGTGTTGTGTTCTCTGCAGTTTGAGCTGAGCTTTTCCCTCCAGGGAGAGTGGTGGGGCAGGGTGTGTGGATGGCAGAGCTCCTGGGTGATGGATGAAGGGCATGGAAAAGGACTTCCTTTTGTCCTTTTGTCATCTGAAATGCTGACTCTGTGGGATGCCCTGTGCCTGCAGCTCAGCTCTAGTCCTTTGGGGTGAGGTGGGATATGGCTTGTTAAACCTAAACTGGTGCAAAAATACCACTTTTTTTGCGGTTCAGCTTTTAAACAATTGGATTATGTCTAGTGCATCCCTGTAGATCAGGAATAAAACTCAAGCCTGCTGTCTCAGGAGGTCAAACTGGCAAGGTGGTTGAGAGCAGGAAAGCAGTCTGGCCAGTCTTGGGGGTTTTTGAGTATTTTGGGTATTTTATTAGTGGCCCAGAGCACACAGGGAAAGCACAGTGGAGGGGATTGGATGGGATTGAGTTGATGGCAAGGGAAAAGGGCACAAAACTTTAAGACTGTGTTAAATGAGAAAAATTGGAGGTAATTAGATTTTTATTTCTCTGGTTTTTGTTTCCATTGGAGCATGGCCATGCAGGGGCAGAGTGTAAGGCAGTTGGTGGGTATAAGTGTAATTTCTCCTGTGCTTCCCCATTGCCTCAAGCTCAGTGCCCAGGAGATGGGACTGGAGGCACCTGCAGCTGCAGAGGGTGTGTAACAACACCTGATCCCTTTTTTTAAAGTCAGAATTGTTCATGAAGCACCTAAACAACTACAGTGGATTCAGTGTGTTAAAACGCCCCTTTAAGTATGAGCTTTTCACAAAGAGGATGCTTTTGCAGCACTTGCATGTGAAACACCTTAAAAAAAATACAAAAAGAAAAAACCCAAAAAAAACCAAACCCTGAACAAAAAAAAAAAAACCACAAAAAAAAAAAAACAAACAAAAAAAAAACCCAAACAGAAAAGAGGGCAAGCAATTGAAATTCATATGTAACATCCATCCCCTAATTTTTGCAGTGACCAGCTCTTTAGAAACTCCCCAGATACCCAGTGTGGGACTAAACACACTCTGTACACCAAAAGAGCGTTGTTTTAAACAAAATGAGCAGCATGGAGTGAATTTGCTCCGAGTGCTGCTGCTGGAGGTGGTGGATTCAGGCGCTGGGAAGGTGGAAGGATGGATCATTTGGTGATTGTTAGTGGGTTGGGAGCAGTGAGTGCCTTGGGACATGGANCAACCAGAAACTACTGCCTGAAATCGTGGAGAAGAAGGGACAAAAAGGAGAAAGGGACAACACCCAAGAACTTCCACCTTGCCCCGTGCTTATTACTATATTCTAAAAGCTCCAAATTCCAAACTCTTCACTAGGTGACACCACACTTTTATTTTAACTACACACCAGTGATTTTAACTCCATCACTCAGATTTGCAGCCTTCTCCAAGGCCCCAGGTCAAAAGCAGTGTTCTCCTGGGGGTCAGTGCCTGACAGCACAGAAAGATCAAAACTCCCAGGTTTCTGGGATCCAACACAGAAGGTGTTGCCCTCTTTGGAGCAGTCTGAAAGCTGTGGTCACAGCTGATGCCCTGGCTGATTCTCACTTTCCTCGCAGAGGAACAAAAGATCCCTTGTGTGCCCACATCCTGGCTCTGATTTCCGTGTGTGTCATCGCTCTGGGCAGGAGCCTGGAGCCTGGCAAAAATTCCCTCTTGAAAACCTGCATTTGTGCTGCAGTCAGCCTGACCTGAGCAGCACAGGTCCCACTCTGCTCTGTGCCGGGACACCCCCAGAGCTGGGGACAGGAGAGACACCGAGGGCTGGAGCGTGTCCAGGGCAGGGAACGGAGCTGGGGAAGGGGCTGGAGCCCCAGGAGAGGCTGAGGGAGCTAGGAAGGGGCTCAGCCTGGAGAAAAGGAGGCTCAGGGGGGACCTTGTGGCTCTGCACAACTCCCTGACAGGAGGGGACAGCCAGGGGGGATTTGGGATCTTATCCCAGGAACAGGGACAGGAGGAGAGGGAACGGCCTCAGGCTGAGCCAGGGGAGGCTCAGGGTGGACATCAGCAGGAATTTCCTCATGGAAAGGGTGGTAAGGGACTGGAAGGGTCTGCCCAGGGAGGTTTGGAACAGCCATCCCTGGAGGTGTCTGAGGAAGGGCTGGAAGTGCCACTCAGAGCTCTGGGCTGGTGACAAGGTAGGGATTGGGCACAGCTGGGACTCCACGACCTTGGAATGGCTTTTCCAGCCTCAGATTGTCCAGGATTCGTGCTCTGACCCCTGTCCCTCTCTGTAAACGTGACCCACTGGTTGTTGTCAGCTCCATGGAGGAAATTTGGATGGTGACAGCGCTCCCCTCCTAGCCTTTGGGAGCTTTGGGTGCATTTTCAGTTAGGTATTCCCCATCCTGTCTGCAGCTCCTTTTTAAATCTTCCCAGCTCGACTTTTCAGTGTGGTCACCATGTTTTCATGTAATGCAGGGCTGAGTCTCTTCAGAAAATCACTACAGTGGATCTGTTTGTGTGACTTTTCTGTCTTTGGCCCTAGTCTCTTCCTTTTTTACCAGCTGGGTTCATTCTAGGCACGAGCAAGGAGTTGGTAGTAAGGTTTCTTAATGCTTTTGGATTTAGTGAGGTTTTTTTCTTGATGGTTTTTTGTTTTGGTTTGGTTTTGTTGCTGTCGTTTTGTGGTGGGTTTTTTTTAATTTTTTTGGTGGGTTTTTATTTATTTATTTATTTACGTGTTTATGTATTTATTTAAATAAAACCTGTGCATTACACTTAATAGCATTCACAATTGAACAGCACCAGGTGTGACAGGCATGTGCTGTGTGCAGTGGAGCAGAAGAATGGGCCCTCCAAAGGCTGTCAAACACGTCACAAAAGCAGGGAGCAGGTAGCAGAGGTGATCATTGCCCCAAACCATAAATCAAAAATCAAATACTGAAGGTGTTGCCAACCCCTTCTGTGTGTTTTCTGTGTGGCACCCCTGGGTCTCGCTGTGGCAGGAGCATTTTCTCCCCTGTGTGTGCCTCTAGCTGGTGTGCCATGGGATGAACAGGTGATTCAGTTCAGGGAATGAGCACAAAGCAGCTGCAGAGTTCAGCTCTTACCTGGCAGAGATCTCAGGTAGTAAAGTCTCGGGGTCACTTTTGGGACTT
>VXBI01001486.1:807001-855543 GCA_013397375.1 Toxostoma redivivum | reverse complement strand
AATAATAAATAATAATAAATTCCGTACCTCTCTCTTGTGCTCCATCCTTCTCCCCTGTGCTGCACAGGAACCTTCTGGGATGTTCCCAGGCTGGGGGAACCTCCAGACTCCCTTTCCTGCCAGCCCTGACCACCAATACCCAGTGACAAACCTACTCTGGAAGCGTTTTCCCGGGACCTGAGGCTGATGAACACGAGGCAGCCTCACACTGGGGCAGGGAAAAGGCGTAAATTCAAACACTAAAACATTCTGCTTGGTAAAATCATGTTAAACCCCCGATATTTCATATAATTTCATATTGCATTGGTTAATACCAGTGATATCATAATGTGAGATAATAATCCAGTGTTGTTGTGGGTAACATTTGATGAACTCCTGTTAGATGTCACTCTAAGGGTGAGTTAAAGGCTCTTAAAGCATTAAAGAATTCAACTTGCTGCTTACCAAAGTCACCCTTCTGGCTGAAGTCACTCTAAAACAGCACTGTTACCTCAAAAATCATTTGTCTCTGCAAGCAATGACCTTTCTATTCTATTAAAATCCCTTTTGAAGTTTCTAACCCACTTTTCTGCAAGTTCAAAGTGTTGTTGCTCTTAAACAATCTTAAATAGCCAACAGCCAACTTAAATAATAAATCTTAAATAGCCCAAAAGTTCCTGCCTTCACCCTTGGCTCTGGGTGGTGCCTGATGAGTTTTACCCATTGCTCACTTGTGCCAGGACTTTTCCACCCTGCATTGTTTAAGAAATGAATTTTTGGGTGCCAGCTGAGCTGTGGGGTTAGAGCAGCTGTCCCTGGCCTGGTGACCCCTGGAAATGTCCTGGGGACAGCTCCAGTGCCAGGCTCACCCTGAGGGAATGTCCCAGCTGCCACCACCTTCCTCCTCCATGCTGCAGTTCTGAACTGCACCAAAGGTAGTCATCAAATAAACCTTCCCTCCTGTAGCAGAAAAATGAAAGTTGCCATTATTCACACAAATCCTGGTGGAAGAGTGGGCTCCACTTGCATAAAGCTGCTGTATTTCATATTGCACTGGTTAATAGCAGTGTCTTTGGAGGTCATCAAACTCAACAGTTAAAAAAATTAATCTGAGAATTTACAGCAGTTAAATACAGCTAAATAATTAATGATGAGGAAATTGAACTTCCCGTTGAGATTGGATTAGGAGCCAATGTGGGACACCACTGCTGTAGAGCATCTTTCCCTGGGGAACCTCCCAGCAAAAATCAGCTCCTTTATTGCTTTCTATATCACTAATAAAATATGAAAGGAGAGAATACAATAATATTTTCATATCATATTAATGACCTTCAGAATGCAATCAGACTTGCAGCTCTGGCAGAGCAATTTGCTAACATAATATAAAACTGTTAATATGATATGAAGGTCACTGAGACTGAACAAAAATTAGTGTAAAGACAGCAACTAACCTGGGCCCTTCAGCAGCAGGAACAATTAACTCCCAACTTCATTTCTGCAACCTGCACCTCCCCTGCAGGGGCTGCTGGCTCCCAGGCTGCTTCCTCACAGGTTTTGAGTTCACTTTTCTGCTTCTGCAAGGCTGGAAAAATACTTTTAAGGGCCCTGCCATGCTGAGCAAGTGCCTTGAGCTCCTTGGAAGGACATCACTGCAGCCATGTAAAGCAGATTTCTAAAGGAGGTGGAAATATCTGAATGACCCAGTGAGAAAAGCTCAGATTCTAAGAGGTTTATGAGAAATAATAGAAAAATAAGATTTTTAATGGAACTGAGCATTTAAAAATGAAAATATTTCCAAATTGTGTTATTTTGCTCCTGACTAAAGCTGATATGTTTTGTTTTGGTAGTTTAAACATAAGAATGTCCAATAAAAAAGTACTAAATAACTTCAAAAATCAAGGATTTTAAAATTATTTAAAAGAAATCCCTATTCTGAGGCAGAAAAACTTTGCTTTTCACCACTCAATGTTCCTGAAGCACTACAGAGCATGGAGGACAGGAAGCATGTTAAAGTCATTGTTTTGGGGACTAGGTTAGTTAGAAGAGAAACTAAACTCTGCTCTTGATCCAGTGTAAACTTTTATTCCAAGTCTGTCCACTTGACCTCACAAACTCCAGATTTCTCTCTGAAATGTCCCATTGATTCCCAAAATGTTCCCTCATGGGAACACAGAACAGGGGGAAAGAATATAAAAATTACATGAGGCTTCTCCTGTGCTGGACTCCTCTTCCAGACCCTCCAAAACTTCTCTCCTCCCTGGAGCTCCCCTGAATTTCAGCATACACTGAAATATCCTATAACAAAGCACTTTACAGCTTAGCAACTTGTTCCATGCAAAGTCATCTTGTTTTATTAACTTTGGACACTCTGGATCATTTGATGCCCCTACGAAGGACCTCCTCAAAAATTTTTGGGAGAAAAAAAATCAAGTTATTCTTTCATCAATGAGAGTTTTGTCTAATTACAACCAACATCACCATAACAAAGTGGTGATGGAAAAGTCCCTGTGAAATCTCTTCTGAACAGCAGGAGTGGGTCAGACCATGGCTTTGTTTCCATAAAAACAGATTTTCTGCAGGGCTTCAACATCCTGAATGGCAAATACAGCAAGGAAAAGAGTGTGGGAAGCCACTCTCCATCTGCACAGTGAGCAAGAGGGGAATCTCCTCCTGGAGCTCTTTTACTGCCTGAGCCAAAGCCCCTTTATATATATTTTATACAGGGATTGATTGGTATTTAATTAACATCCACTTTATGCCATAGTCAATCTTTAATTAAATGCATCCTTAAGCGTAGAATTTAGAGCATCACCAGAACGAGTTTAAGTGCAGGAAGGGATTTTATGTTTTACTCATAAACAAGAGACAGGGAAGGAAGGAAATGGCTGCTTGGAAGAAGGAGCCTCCTCAGCCAAACACAAAACTCTGTGCAGGAGCCATTCCCCCAGAAGGAGAATCCCAATTTCCCACTGGGTGGGGATTTTTGGAAGGAGAACCCAAAACAGGAGCAAGGCTTGAAAGGAAGGAAACCTCCCCAGCTCCCCTGAGCTCTTTGGAGCCTCAATTCTTTGAAAAACAAACTCCAGGAAAGAAACAAGTGGGGAAACAACCAAAGGTATTACAGATGATTTTCTAATGTAAACAGCAGTGATTAATTTTAATATCTTAAGCAGGTAAATATTGTTTAAATAAGACCCAGCAGTGAAAAGAACATCATTGTTTTATAGTTTGCAACAAAAGCCTGTGTCTGCTTTCTCTGCAAAATTCTGAGCTTCTTTACACAAAAATGCTGAACTTAACAAAGTTTAGAACCAACTTATTTTCCATTGCCTTGTGACACTCATCCTGCTCTGACTGCCCTGAGTGGAGCCCCCATTGTGGTCACCCCACAGCCTGATTTCAAACAAATGCTGATGGCTGAGAATTTTCCTCCCAGTTTTCCCTTACACAGAGGTCAAGAATCACCATGCAGGTTTTGAGTCATTATTAGCCAATTTGTTAATATCAAAGTGATGATTTAGGAGGAATTCACATTATGGATCATTCACATGAGTAAAAGATGCTCTTACCAAACAGGTAAGAACCAGGCATAACCATTTCCAAATAGAAAAAAAAATCCCTTTATTCACCGCAGAAAAAAACCTCCTCTACAGGGCAGTGCCTGCCCTCCATTTTCATACAGATTTTCTTTAAAAAGACATTTCTCAGGCATCCCTTGGGCAACTGTTCAGGGTTTTCCCTGGGTGCAGCCTTGCCTGGAAATCCAGTGAGCCCCAGAGCCCTGTGGGGTTTTCCTGACAGCAGCAGGGTGAGAACGAGCCCAAGCAATGCCCCTCTGCCTCAACCCCATCAAAAACCAGAAAATTAATGGGCAGAAGCATAAAGACTGGCATTGAATTATCTGTTTTCTCACCTTGTTTGTTATCTGTATTCCTGTGATACAGAGAAGTGAACTTTGCAGGTCAATCCTGTCATTTTAACACCATCAGGAAGGGTTGGAAGAGACCTAAAACATCATCAAGTTCCAACTCCCTGATCTGGGCAGAGTCACCAGAGTGTGTGGGTTTGAGATGCTGTTCTGCTTGAGAGAAATTTTTTAAAAACAAAAAAACCCTACAACTTTTTAAATGTTTTTGTTGACAAATCAGGAATTATTGATTGAATTTTGTTACTGGACACATGAACTCCACACAATGTCAGTTCAGTCTAGAGTGATGCCAGCTTTTTTAATATGTGTCAAGAGGAGGGAAGGAAGGGGAGAGAAGCAGAAAAGGAAAATTCCCAGCTCAAGGAGGGAGAATTTGGGTTTGACCAGTTTGGGATCACAACAATCAGAAGTAAACTAAGAGATCCTTAGGTTTGCACCAACCCCAGAGTTTCATCTCACCCAGAGCAAGTGATGGTGCAGATCAGCCCAGATTTCTCCTCCATCAGTGCAGAAGTGCCTTTGGGGCTGGTGGCCTCGTGTTTTGGTTGAGCTGGGACCTGGGCATTTCTCTCTGCACACAATATTGCTCCCCAGAGGAGAGGCCCCCACACCAAGTCCTCATATGGAGGATTTGTCACCGTTTTTTTCCCAGAATTAAAAGCATATTTGTTTTGCTTCCAGAAAACCAATTACGCACAAAGCTCACCTTGCCTGAATTAAAAATAAGAAGATTGAATGTTTTCCTTGTAATATCCCAAAAGCTCAGACACTCCAGCTGACTTCCACATTTTATTTGAAAGGAAAAAGGAACCCATGTGTCCTGGCAGATCTGTGCTAAAATCAGCCTCATTGTGGCTCCAGAGTGAGGGATTTTTCCAAGGAAGAGATCTCGAGTGCAACCATTTCTTTTCAAAGCTGACAAACATTTCTATGGCTCCAGACTTGCAGTGGTGGAAGGTCACGGGCTCCCTTCAGCCCCTCTGGGTCTCTTTTCCATAGAGGAAAGGTCTCAGCTTGGAGACAATGATCCATGAAGAGACTCATGGCTTTCCAAGAAAATAAAGTCTGTCTAAGTCATTTGAGCAGGATAACGCCTTCTTCCTTCGTGGAAAAAAGTGTCTTTCACTGCCTGTCTTATCTTTGTTATGAAAAAAAACGCCTTTCATTCAACTTGCAGCACAAAGATCTCGTCCTACCAGTGCTAGACATTCCCTGTGCCCGAGCCCATGTCTCCTAGCATTGGGTCTCCAGCATGAATAATTGCTGTGCACAGGCTGGCAGTGGGCAGGGAGCAGGTTTTCCTGACATCCATCTCCTCCCTCCATCCTGCTGGCTCCCTTCCCTCCGCTGGGAAGGTGCAGGAGAAGAGCAGAGATCGATGGGGTGCCACAGGATCCTAAAACAAGCCCCTGCTGCCAGCATCCCCCACTGATCCACAGTGCCCAGACTCCAAAATTCCCCCAGCTGCCCAAAATCCAGGCACAGTCCTGCCCTTCCAACCTGTGGCTGCTTCCATGACTGAGTGTGCCTGGACCATTGCCCCCTCTGGGGCTGCATCCAGCTCCTCCTCCACCCTAAAATGAATTCAGCTTCACCTCCCTCCTCCAAGATCAGCCAGAAAGAGAAGTCATTTTTGGCAGGGTTAATTAAAAGAGGGGGATGAAAACGCTGGTTAAAGGCAATAAATAATGAAACCAACTCTAGGTCAGCTGTGATGTGTTTACACAATTCCTGACATCCTTACAAAACAGCCCAGATGGAAACGTGGACCTTTCTAAAGGATAAGGGATTGTACTAACAAAGAGTGAGCAGGATCCTTGATATTCTGGCATTTGAAATATTCACAGTGAGCAGAATTTCTCTATTTAGGTGTCAGCCTGAGTTCAGCCAGAAACTCAGCACCTGCCACAGCAAACACAACTCACCCTCACCTTTAGGACCAATCACCCCCTGGCCTTACAGCACATCATATGCAAGTCACCATGCAAACACTAAAAAAGAGCTTTTTCCCAATAAACCAGCAACCTGAGTGCCATCCTGGCCACCTTCAGCCTGAAATTGCTGCCAAACAAAAACTTTCTCCCTGCCTAAAACAGACCTCCCAGCCAAGCACCTGCCTCTGCTCCATTCTCCATTTTTGTTATATTCAGTAATTTGCTTTGTTTTCCTGATATTTAGGATTAAATTATTACATTTCCAGATATTTCCCCATAGACATTTTCTTAAATAGCTTACTTTGCAATAGTAGTAATTCTTTGGATGGTCCAGCTGATTGTTCACCTGATTTCACTGGGGTAGGGCTGTAAATTAGATCTCTCTTCTCCAAAGTTTTCTTGGATGAATGGTTTCATTAATAAGAAAAGAAACAGAAATCAATTCCAGCGTTCAAAATGCTCTGAAGAAAAATAATTTTAAAGTAAAGAGAATTTAAGAAATTTCAAAGCCCAGAGGACAAAAAATAGGACTTAATCAGTTTTCTAGAAATCCTAGCTTAAAAAAAATAAGGGAGAAAATACATCAGGGTAAAGAAACTTGCCAAAAAATGCAAAAATTTCACAAGTAGAGATTTTCTAGTGTTTCTTTCCTGATGATGCTTTTTAGAATAACTTTATCCTCTAAGCCTTTAAGAATTTTGTTGTTGTTGCTTTAAATCTCCCTTTCTAGTCTCCTCCAGTTACTGAATTTCATCTGGTCTTTAATCCCTGTGTCCCAAATAATGTTTCTCCCACCTTTGTCAAGCAGCAGGGACACCCAGGTCACATCTCACCTTGTTGGTTCTCCAAGGTTTGGTGTCTTCTGCTGAGGAGGAACAGGGACTGGGAGGTGCAAACCCAGCCCTGCTCAGAGGTTGAAGAGATGCTGGGATGTTCACACATTTGTGCACTCCCAAAAAAGGGAAATTTGGAAGGAATTTCTGTTTTGTTGACCCTGAGCAGGAGTTTCCTACAACAGGAGCTGCTGGAAAACACTTGTGCTGAACAGTCTCCAAGGTGTCACTGGCAGCAAATCATCCCCTTCTTAGCCCTGCATAATTTGTAAGGAGTTTGGAGGCTTGTGCTGGGGCATAAATCATTGGCAGCACACAATTGATTCATGGGGAATTTCAGTGAGTTCACTCTCAACTCCAAACAATTACCACTGGGCTGATTTCAGAAAAATGTCTCTTCCCTTGGGATGAAAGCATCTAAATCAAGCTCAGTTTCAAGCCACAAAAAATTACTGGCAGGTATTGCCATCCCACCTTATGTGCAGGGAGCTGTGCACATAAATCCCACCGCGTGGAATTTTACACATCACACAAGCCCCAGTTTTAAAATTTGAATTAAAAGCTCACCTAAAGTATGGAAAGCTCATTCTCACAATTTCATTTTCACTTAAAGAAACCTCAATATATTAAAACAATCAGAATATCATAATCTTACAGAAATATGTAGTTTTGATGTTGTATCATCCCAGGAAAAGCTTGAATATATCAATTTTCAACAGGGTAAAGTGCTGCTCTTCCAGGGAGTTGGGGTTCAGAGCAAGGTGTTTTCAGAGCATGTTTTGGTCACCACCTGGTCTAAAGGACACAAAAAATGGATTGGAGACTCCTGGAAGA
Source organism: Toxostoma redivivum (assembly GCA_013397375.1). Lineage (NCBI taxonomy): Eukaryota > Metazoa > Chordata > Aves > Passeriformes > Mimidae > Toxostoma > Toxostoma redivivum. The sequence goes on along the minus strand of VXBI01001486.1, from coordinate 848,035 downwards.
ACACAGGGCCACAGCAAAGTGAAAACTCTTTGTGATTTAGTAAATTATTCCAGACTTCAATTGATCCACTTTGTATTTTCTTTCTCTTTACTTTCCAACAATTTAGGGCATTTTTAAAAAATTAAATACAAAGGTCTTCACATTTCAGAAAATTAATCACTTTTGGCATTTATTAGCTATTCATTTCTGTTTAAAACATGTTTTATAATTCATTAAAGTACCTCAAAAATTAAATTCTTAACAGCCGTAGGCCCAAATTATATTTAAGTAAGAAAATTAAGCACAGTAATAAATACTGAAGAATTCTGAAATATTAATTTGGCCTGTAGCATTTCAAATGTTTATTTGCAATAATTAATTTGAAACCAAGTTTACATTGCTTATGCCAGGAGTTTGCTGGGAACTTTGAGTTACGTTATTAATTTCCTCAAATCTGCCCTTATTCCCTCCCTGACAAGCACTGCCAGCTCATTTAAATTAATTCTTTCAGCTATTTTGGAGTTGGATCATTTTCCATGGGGCACAGGGAATGAGCAAGCCCACTCTTCCTGGGCTGGTGCAGGGAGAATTAGCAGCTGGAGCTGTTAATTAACTTGAGGTTCATTTTTTGCTCCCCCTCTGCAGCAGGAGCCTGAGCAGCACAAGGAAATCCCTTCTTTTGGGTTGGAAGGGATCTTTAAAACCCATTTAATCCAACCCCCCTGCCACGAGCAGTAACATCGTCAGCTTGATCATAATGTGATTTTCTAACCAGGCAAAGCAAGATCTTAACTAATTTTTATTCCTAACTTCTTGTCTTGCTATCAGAATTTAATGAGAGTTTTTCTATCATACAGTTTACTACAGATGCTAAACCCTGGAGTGTCAGAGCATTTCAAATTGCAATAAATTTCCTAATGAAAACACTAAACATGCACAAAGTTCTGTTTACAAGCATACAGGTGTTTAAATCACCTTTCCTAGGGTTTAATAGCTTTTTTAAAAATCACTAAAAACACCTGGTCTCTATTTGGGTGCAAAATATTTGTATTTACCTCTAAAAATGCAGATTTTTTTGAGGTAAATCTAATCTAAAAATGCAGATTTTTGATTTTTGCTCTAGATCAGAAACTTCCAGGTTTGCCTCGTGCTGCTGAAGTTTTTGTGCTTGGCTGCACCAGGAAGAGCAGAGAGGAGAAAATTCCACATCCAAGCCCTGCCCAGACATTTTTCCCTGTGGATCCAGGGATGGATTCCCTGTGTGCTGCCCTGGATGGAGCAGCAGCCCCGGGAATGCCAGAGCTCCGGAGAGCTTGGACACGGCTCCCAGCACAGGGTGGGGACATTGGGTCTGTGCAGGGTCAGGAGCTGCACTCAGACCCACGTGGATCCCTCCCAGATCAGGATAACTGTGATTCCTCTATTCCTGCCACTCCTCCTTTCCCAATATCGGGGAATCCTTGCCGAGGTGTGACCTCTGGTTCAGGGAGATGCTTCAAGGTTGGTCCTGCTGCTGCTTCTCTGCCCCTCGGCAGGAGCAGCGAGATCTGCTTCTGGAGCAGCAGATGTGAACCTGTTCCAGTAAATTCTTCGGGATATGGACATGAAGGGATCCCGCAGCCACATCCCTCAGGCAGGAAAACAAGAGAACCAGCAGAACAAGACATTCTCAAGAAGGAGAAATAAATAAATAAAATAAAGCACAAACCAATTCCAATAGCGCGGGTGAGCATCCTTCGGCCGCGCTGAGCCCTGGAGGGCTCCGGGCGGGATCAATCCCGGCGGGAAGGCTCGGGAAGGGTAAGGAATGGTCGGGAAGGCTCGGGAAGGGTAAGGAATGGTCGGGAAGGCTCAGGAAGGATCGGGAAGGCTCCGGGGCCGCTTGCGGGGCGCTGCCTCCATCTCCTGGGTGCTGCGGGGAGCGCAGTGGCTGCGCCGGGGCCGCCGCGACCAACACCGGGACCTGCCCGGAGCGGGCACGGAAAACACCGGGAATGACGGCAGGGAAAACAAACACCAGGAATAACGGCACGGAAAACACCGGGAATGACGGCAGGGAAAACAAACACCAGGAATACCGGCAGGGAAAATACCGGGAATGCCGGCACGGCAGCCGCACATCCCCCGGGACAGCGAGTCCCAGAGCAGCACAGCAGCGCCGGCATCCCGAGCGGATTTGGGGTCGCTGTGACCCTGTGACACGCGGTACCCGTTCCCCCAGGGAACAGCAATAAAGAATCACATTCCTCTTTCCCCACGCTCCTCATCCCTGCCCCTCGCTGCTTTCTCACCCCTGGGATGGCTGGATTGAGCCCCAAACGAGCAGATGATAACACAGTACCTGTTTCTAACACCTTGCTACAAAATCAACTTTCAGTTTAGTTGCCGAGACCTCCCTTTCAGCACAGCCAGGTTAGGGAGCACAGGGCCTGGAGCTGCACTCCACAACTGCAGTTACCATAAAAAAAGATTTGAGATTCAATAAAATGGGAAGGGACCTTAAAGCCCATTTCTTTCCACCCCCTGCCATGGGCAGGGACACTTCCCCTATCCCAGGCTGCTCCCAGCCCCATCCAGCCTGGCCTTGGACACTTCCAGGGATGGGACAGGCACAAGCCCATCAAAATTATACTGTGATTCCTCCACAAAAGCCTTAAAAGCAATAAACCCCCTTGAATTAAGAGATATCCCTCCCTCTGTAACTCCAGCCATCCCTGCAGAGATCAGCACACAAACCTGGATGCTGTGGGCCACAAGAGCCCAAAATGCATCTGCTGAGGAATAAAGGAATTTGCACAACCAGCCAGCATTAGGGCATTACAGTTCTTGTTTAAACACTGCTTGGTACAGGATTCTCTGGAGTAGAACACTGTCCATGCCAAAAATCAAAGAGCAGGCAAAAAAACAGCTCTGGAGAGTTCAAGATTTGCTCCAAGGCTGGAAATGCAAATAACCCCGAGCTGCAAGGGAGCCCCCACCCAAACAGTGCCTTAAGGGGCTGCAGAACAAAGTTCAGCTCTACCAAAAGCTTTCTGTGTCTTTCAAGAGGCCCACGGGAAGCCCCAGCCTCTGAGAGAAGTTCCCCAGAGGTTCTGGAGGGAAATTGTTAAACAAAAGTTAAAATAAATACAGTTAAATCCTTATTTTGGCAAAACTGCCTGCTCCCTCTTCCTGCTATGGCTGGGGCAAGCAAAGGTGGGAACATCTTTACCTTAAAACATTTTGCACCCCATAAAAACACAAAAGAGAGGTGGGAAGGAGCCTCTTCTAGTCAGAAAGCTTCAGAGATGAATCAGCGATGAAAACAGCTCCTGAGAACCAAAATTTGCAGGACAACAAAGAGCAGGATGCAATTAAGGCACATTTTGTAGTCTCTTTTTTAACACTTGGCTCATCCCTGTCCTTGGTTTCTCCAAACATTCAGTAAGGTTGGCTTTTAATCCTTGCCTTGTCTCCTCCCACCCAGCAACACCTTCACCAACCTGCAGATCTCAATACCTGATTATTAAAAGTATTTTAATGCTGTTGTCCAATTTGATTCGTTTTTCCTGCCTACCTTGAATGAAATCAAACAACTCATTACAATCTGGGAAACTTGTACCTGCTGCCTCCTCTGTGGCTCCAGTCCCCCCTTCTGCCACCAGTGCTGGTAAAAGCAAACAGTACCTGGGAATGGACCTGAGGCAAAGGTGGGAAAACAGTCCTGTGCATTCAAAAAAAGAAAGAATCTATAAACCATTGTGAATACCAACAGCACCAGCAGTTATCAAATACCTCAGGAGGATTTTAAACCCAGTTTTTAATGTCATTCCTGCCACTTGTATTACAAGTGTCTATTTTCAAAGGATCAGATCTTTGCAGGAAAATTATTTCCTCTTAATATATGGAGGCAAATTTAATAGGTACCTAAAAACACAGAGGTAGATGATCCCACCCTGAGGTAACACATCAATCCCAGCACTGAATTGCTGCAAGTGTGGCATGAAACACTTGACTGAATATAAATTTATAAATAACTCTTGATGTGAGATTTTTGGCAAGGTTTATGAAATAATTCATCTACATTTAATTTAGGAATGTTTGCTCATTGTTTTTTTTATACCCTTTGAAAAACAGAAGCAAGTGAACTTCCAAAGCAGAAGTGATGGATTTCTGTCAATTACCAAATGCTATGAATTTGCAACCCTCTTATTCTGGTACTCAAGGAACTGCCAGCTAATTAAAACTGTACCTTTATGATTATTCAGGGAGTTTGACAAAAATAAACACAATTCTGAGGTTGTCTTTGGTGTGTTGTAATTGAAGGCAGCAGTGCCAAGAGAAACACCACTGCACTGCCAGACCCAGCCTTGCAAGAAAAGGAGAACGCAGTACAATGCAAACTTTAATGTCAATATATACAGAGCTTTAAAGAAAACATTTCTTTTAAAATTAAATGAAATAAATACAGTATGATACAAAATCCACAATATGCTTAAGAGAAAGAAATGACAGTTACAATATCTGATAACGGGGACCTTGTGAAGAGTTTCATCTTTGAAGTACCTCAGAGCATGGAATTCATTGCACACTGTTCTCAATTAATGCCCTTTATGGAGATTTAGCCACATGCCAGGAGAGTTTCAGCTCTAACCAGAGCATCAGTGCAAGATGCCAAAGTGCTTGGGACATTATGACAATGCAATTAGTTAATTAATTAGCAAACACTGCTCAAAAGCCTAATGCAAAACACCCAAACCTGAACACTTGGTCCTGCAAAGCAGATCCACCTCCAGCATCCTCGGTCCTCGTGTGAAAAACCCCACAAGAGGATTCAGGGTTATTCAAACTCACTATTGGTAATAAGCTATTGCCCAAAAATTAATAATTAAGAGATATAATCAATTAAGTCTCTTTTAAAGCTTTCAGAGAAAGTTTGCTTTCATTACACAGGAAAAATCTCAAGAAAACCAGTTGCTGATGATTTTGTGGGGGACTTTCTAATTATGCAAATTATTACAATACTCAATCAGCTTCAGCCATTCATTAAGGGTGGGGATTTTCAAATTTGCATCCATTCTTCTATCCCAAGGAACAGTCAAATTTGGAGGAGCAAATATTTTAAGAAATAACTGGAGCAGGGACAGAGATGTTGATGCAGAAGGCTGGTGTGGTATGAATGAAGTGCAGGGGTGTTACCAACAGCTATCAGTGCACACCTAAAAGAGCTTTGGAACAAACTTTTAAGAAGAATTTTATGTTTTTAACCCTACAGAGCTCCTACAGGATTACATAAGGGACTATGAGGATCACAGCTTCAGAAGCTTTCTGGAAATTTGGAGAAAGAAAAACCTGCTCCTCCCTCCCCTCCCACAATTATTTGCAAACTTAGTTCTGGATAGGACTGAAAAGCTTAAGTGCTACAGAAATACATAAATCCCTGTGTTTGCATTGATGTTTTAGCCTAATTTCGCTGATACAAACCAGGAGAATTATTATAACCTTGTGTAATTAATTTAACACAGCTGTACAGACCAGTATCTAAGTACACTGCAAGGAATTCCCACCTGCTGAAGCTTGCTATTTTAACTATTGGACAGCTGAAGATCAGCTTTGGAAAAGGAATTAAAACATGGAAGACAGAATTCAAGCTCAACATGACTCACTTGGGTGAGGTTTTGGATGCCTGCTCTGGCTGCAAGAACATTCAAACAACAGAGGCCTCAACTGAACAGCAGGCTCAGCCCCCTGCACCTCCTGGTGTGGGCAAGGGGACTTCACTGATTTTGAGCACAATGGGAAAAAGAAGAAAACCACACAAGCCACAGATCAGTGGCTTGACTGGATCCAACGAGGAAAACTCAGGAGCTCACTGTGGTGTCACTGCAGCTTTTGGATACAACAGAGTTCCTCACTTTATATCCAAAGGATAACTGAAGGTACAAATTGAGATATCCTGGAGTGAAAGAACAGCAACAGAGGTCCTGAGCCCACTCCAGAGTTGGAATTTACTGATAATGATCATCCCCAAACACCAGAGCAGGAGCTTCTTTGGCAGGAAGCCGTGGCCAAAATATTCTATCATTTAAGATTTAGTTCTGTGGAAATTCCTTCAGTCTGAATGCCTGATTCTGTGTAATTATGAACCTTTGTGAAAATTTGACTTTTTTTTCCTAACTCAGTAAGGCAGTAAGAGCATCACCACTTTGTAAACTGGAACTGTGCCCAGAGGATATGAAATAATTTCCTCTGACCTTTCACTGCAGCCAGAGCACTTTCCCAGTACCTGCTCTTCCCTCTCAAACCTTTAACTGACTGCTCATGAGCAGACCATGCTACTTTTAGATATCAAAACCTAAGCTGGGAAAGAAAGGGATGAGAAACAGGCAAAGAATTCCCAAAGGAGCCTCACAAAGATGATCATTAAATACAGTAAAAGTAAACTGCAAGTGAACTCTTTCGTGTTCCTGCATATCCCAAATATTTCCTAGACTGATATGCTGAAATAGTCAGAGCAAGGGAACTTTTCTCCCAAAATAAAGATTATAATGGGCATACCAGGGTACACTGGCCTGTCAGATATAACACATCCATATGTTTTCCCCACAATAAGACAACTCTGTAATGTTGCAGTCACTGAAACTTTGTTTTTACCCCTGAGTACCACTTGCACTAAAGGCCAGCAGTGCTATAAAACAGGGATAAGTTTACAGGAGATGTTTTAAATACTCTGCAATGAATCAGAACATCCACCTTGTTTGTGTTCCTTTCCTCTCACCACCTTTGTGCTGCACATCAAGAACAACTTGAGTCCCCCCAGCTGCTTCCAACTGCTCTTGTGCAAAATGCTTTTAAGGTGCTTATACTGTGATGCTTCTAGGAAGCTAAAAGAAAATACCAAGAGAAACACTGTTAAATGATTCATGGGTAAAGCCATTAAAGACCAGCTGCTGCCCTACAGGAAAGCTGAAGACAATTCAAGTTTGACATTTTCATTGTATTCCAGGCCTTGCATTACCTCTTATTCCCAACACAGCTTTTAGGACTACATTTCAGCCCACATTACATCTTGACCTGGGCTCAGGGGCTTTTATTTCCATCACTTTTTCCTTTTTTGTTTGAGTAAATTCAAATTCTTCTGGCAGCCATCTCTAAATTTACATAAAAATGATCCTGACAGAGTGTAGACAAGAGGTTTCCAGGCATTCCTTCTGGAAAAGTTCTCCTTTAAGGAAAAGGAGGATGAAGCAGCTACAAAAGGGGAAGATTTTGTACTAAACAAGGAGCTTTCCAGGAAGCAGTTGTGTTCTTTGATAAGCTTTCAAGCATTTCAAACAGGCACCTTAAAACTAGGCACAAATGGCCCCTAAAGCTTCCAACATCTATCAAACACTCAAGAAATTCCATCTGGGGGATGTTCTGTGTGATACAAAGAGCACAGCTATGTTTGCTATATCATTAAGTCTCAAATCTACATATATTCATACCTAACTATTTGGCCAGATAATGTCCATCTTCCCCCACCACAACAGAAGAAAGCAGCTTATCTAAAAGTACTTCCAACACCACCAAGTCTTTCACAGCTATAAGCAAAAACCAGCCAAGACCTCTTGTGAGATCTGAGTTATCACCACCACTCCTGGTGCTTGGGCCAGAATTCTCCTGGAAGTTTTTTTCTGCTGTCTCAAAACACTGATTTCTGTCAGCCCTGGAGTCTTGCATTTGAAAATTCAATGATTACAAATGAGTCTGAACTATGTTGGAGTTTTGGTCACTTCACAGTCTAATGTCACTAATATATTTAATATTTAAATCATCCTGCTATGTCACTACAATTGCTCAGTGTCTACAATTTTTGAAAACACTTCTAAGTGTATCTCTGCATGAACTACCAGCAGTTAGCATTTGGTTTTGAGTCAGGAAACCCCAAGGTAATTCTGGCCCTGAAATGAATTTGCTCTCCATCCCAGCATTTAGGAACAGCTGAAGTCCTAACACCAGACAGAGAGGGCGAGTGAGTGCTGGCCACAGGATGCTAAAAGGAATTTGTCCATAACTGTGAAATTTCTTGGTCAGAATTCCTTTATCTGGGCACACAGCAAGGCTTATTTATTTTCCCAAGCTACCCCTACAGTTAGGCAAAGAGAATTTTGCATTTCTGTTCTGTAATATTTGTACATGCGGCGAGAGAATCAGAGAGAAGCAACCTTCTATTAAAAAATCAAATAAATAAAAAATAAACCCCAAGTGCCAAGTTGGTTATAATAAAGTGTCAGTTTGTCTCATATACCAAACAAACCTAATATTGGGTGTATTTAGTGGAAAGACTGCTGAGGAAAATAACACAGTAGTTGTACTAATGGATGGGAAATATAAGTAACAAAGGATTGAGCTGCATGATGTTGTTTTGAAGTGGCACCAATGTTTCTGAGAGCCTGAATTTTGACAGTTTATGCACCAATGTTTCTGAGAGCCTGAATTTTGACAGTTTATGCACCAATGTTTCTGAGAGCCTGAATTTTGACAGTTTATGCACCAATGTTTCTGAGAGCCTGAATTTTGACAGTTTATGCACCAATGTTTCTGAGAGCCTGAATTTTGACAGTTTATGCACATATTGACTTTCACCAGCTCAGTGCAGAACACAATCTGTGGTAACAACCAGAAATATTCATTTTCCTGTTAGAGGCCATAACCAGCATTTCTTTTGGGTCACAAGAGATCAAATTTAAGTGCAGGATCTTGCACATCCCTTTGGTTTGCATTTCCACACAAACTCCTCAGTTACTGGCACCATGCAAACACAGACCTACCAGATCAACAGTGATGAATTGACTCTGGCACATCATACTGCTCAACTCTGCATAATAGTCATGGACAAGGGAAAGGAATTGAGTTGAATCAATGAAGTGCCCAATTACAAAATGAAGAATTTGCCCTTCACAGCAGGGTCTAAAGGTGTGAAGCAAAGAAAACTCACACTGACACTTTATGTACAACTTGGTCATTGGCAACGGTCCCCTAAACCATTTTTTTTAACTGAACCCAGCAAAACTATACAGAATGTGAAAGAATATTTGCAACAGATCTCAAAGGACAGTGTAGAGAAATTCATTATGGTGTACCTGATGTTTAAATTAACTTAACAGATACGGCCTGTAAAACAAACACAGTATGAACCTGGGGATTTTTTTTTTCTTTTTTAAAAAAGGACTTTTACAGAATTCAAGTAGTGTAGCAGGAAACCATAGATGCCTTTTGATCACAGGTCAGGCAACATAGAGCCACTTGATGGGTTTCCCCCTTGCTTGTGTCTGCTCAGGTGTCCCAGTGGATCTATAAGTCTGTGGATGTGAGCTTTTTCATGCTCCGTCGCTGAGCTAAACTGGAGGCTGCCACAGGCTCCAGCACTGGCTGAAATGTCTTGTGATTCAGTGCAGAATATGTAGCAGCCATGGCTCCCTGGAGAAAAACGAAATATGTCATAATAATTCATATATATAGAAGTGTTAATCAGAAAATAAAGCAATTAAGCATTAAATACTCAACTCTATTAAAACCAAACAAGACTTATGCCAGGTCACGTGAATTCTCTAAAGTTTGTTAGGAACAAAACATTCAACATCTGCTGAATCCTTCCAATGTCTAAAAGCATGGCTGACACTTCTTCCTCTTTCTTTTGTATTTCTTTTGTATCCCTTAGATGTAGGGATAAGCTGTTAATGTAGGTCAGAATTTGTATTTTTCAAGCCAAATTAGCACCAATTTCTCAAATACAGCCACTGCAGTGGCTACTCAGGTCCTCACTTCAGACAGCTCGAGAACTGCCTTAAAGAAAACATCCAGAAAAATCTCTTCCTTTACACAGAGGTTGAAAAGAATTATTTACCAATAATTTGGAGAGGGACTTCATCCAAGGGTCTGTAGGGCCAGGACAAGGGGAGTGGTTTCCCACTGCAGAAGGGCAGGGAGAGGGGGGATATTGGGAAGGAATTCCTGCCTGTGAGGGTGGAGAGGCCCTGGCACAGGGTGCCCAGAGAAGCTGTGCCTGCCCCTGGATCCCTGAAGAGTCCAAGGCCAGGATGGATGGGGCTTAGAGCAACCTGGGATAGTGGAAGGTGTCCCTGCCCAAGGTACCTCCCAACCCAACCCAAACCATTCCACCATTCCATGAATTTGTCTCACTATGTAACTTAAATATGTGCTTACTACAGAAAACAAATAGAAAAGATGAGACTTCTGTCTGTAAACCAACTAAACCAACTGAACTCCTTGCACAGCCCCCAGCTGAAGCAGCATCCCAGGTGGGCTTACCTTTACTAGATGTGGGGCATCTTGCCTGTTGAGCTGATAATGAGGCAGCTGGTCCCTACAGGCAATCCAGGAATGCTTCAGCACCTGCTCAGCCGTGTACCGCTGGTGGGGATCCACGTGCAGCATGTGTGACAACAAGTCCTGCAGGGGAGGGAAACACAAAGGTGGCTCAGTCCAAATCATCCTAGGTGGCCTTTACAGCAGCAGGGATGGCAGCAATGGGAGAAGCACCCGATGTGGAGGGATTAACACAATGCCAACACACAGAGCACAGCAGACAAACGGGATCATTCTGTGCCCTGACACTGCAGAAGGCTGAGAACAATGTGTGGTACTATGGGAGCAGCTCAACAGAGCCAGCCTTGATTGCAAAGCAACTCACTGTTGTGCCTTTCATGTTTATTATGAATATAATCTTTAAAAGACTAGAAATCCTATTAAAATGTAGCAGGCAGATTTTATGGAGGAAAGCTATTATTTGCAAATCTCTCTTCTTGTTCATTCTGCACTTTGGGCTCTGCTGACTCCTTACTACAACTGAATTCAGAGACAGTGAGACACCAGCAAGGAATTTTTCCTTCAAGAAACATATAAAGGATAAAGCCAACAGCAATGGACACTTGTTTTTGCCTGTTAGAAGCATTAGCAATAAGCTACTGATTAATTACAACGTTGGTCCAAAGGAGAGGTGGGTGGGAAGGGCACAGAACAGAGACAGCAACAGTTTGAAATAAAACCAAAATATGAGCAAGCTGACAGAATGTTCCCTTTGTTTTAGGTACAAAATGTGAAGCATTCTTAAATACACAGAAGTGAATTTCTCATGCTAAGACAGCAGCAGCCAACAAGCATTCTGAATCACTCCTACTGAAATGAACAAATAGTGCAGTTCCAAAGGATTGGAAAAATATTTAAACATTAATATTTAATATTAATGCTGATCTTTTAAAAAGGTAACACTGGTGATTAAGATACCCACAGAGTAGGTCAACACCATCCCAGGGAATCCATATTGATTACAGATGGAGTCTTTAAATAAAATGTTAGAGCAGATAAAGTCTGTAGATAATAATAACAAGCTACACTTATAGAGCAGTCTAGCTGATAAAAGCTCAGTAGATTTCATTGGAATTCTACAGAAATAAAAATCCAGAACACATTTATACCTTTGCTGCATCTGAAACAGTGTCCCAGTTGCCTCCACTCAGAGAGAATTTTCCACTGCCTATCCGTACTAGGATCTCCTCAGGAGTATCATTGGGACCATTGGCAAATGGAGTATAGCTGGTCAAATAAAAAAATAACAAAAATACCCTGTTATAGATAAAAACTGCAAGAAATTGGTAAAATCTCATGAAGCAGAGGCAATATCTCACTGCCAACAGAAACATATCACAGAATATATACACATACTATTAACAATATTCCTAATATTAAATGAGAAGTACAGATTTCTCAAAAGAATAATTTCCAATAGACAGGATTTAGCCATAAGACTAAAAGCCTGCTGTTTTTCTGTTAGAGCAGGATTCAGCAAACATCTCTCATTTGGCCACTAGATGCTTCCTAGAGCTTCATCAGGTTTGGATGTTTAGGAAACTCCAGAGATCCCAACCCAGAGTGTTCCACCCAGGAATGCAGCAGGGGCAGGAGACACGAGGTGAGGAAAGGGTGGGAGGACAAGAGGCTGGAGGGTAAAAAGAAACCCACCACATTTTTTCACAGACTCAATTCCCTCCTGAAAACTGGGGGAAGTCTTTGACACCCCCAAGTCCTGCACTATGGGAAGAGAAACCTTGATGCCACTTGTGAGCTAAACGTGGTTTATTTGGCTTTGACTCAGAGCTGCCTGTCCCACCTGTGAGTCTGTGTCATTCCACGAGCCAACACCTCACCATTTCTATGGAAGCAAGGATTCAGGCAACATTCTGGGATTTTAGGTAAACAAAACAGCTCAGAAATATTCTCACCCTGCCAGCATTGTGTAAAGGAGAACTCCCAAGCTCCATATGTCACAAGCAGCATCATATCCCTGTCTCATGAGAACCTATGAAACAAAGAGTGTTAAAGACTTGTCATCTATTAAAAAAACCACCCCAAAACAACACCACAACCTAAGGAAGTCAATCCCAAGGTAAGCCAACCCCTGAATCATGTCAGAGATTTGATTACTGTTTTTCTAATATACAGGTTGCAGTAAATACCAACAGTATTTCTTGTTCCCAGATCATCTCTTAAGATTTTCACCAGGCTCACATCTTATTTTTGAGGGTGGACTCTGCTGTTTCTAAAGCAGGTTTATGATAAGCATATGCACCAGTGTTTAAAAAGCATGTGTGATTATATTTAAAGAAAAGCAGCAGAATTGTTGAGGATTTTTCCCAAGCATTGCTGAAAAGTTTTAGCATTTCATGCACCAAAAACAGCATAAAGAAAACAGAGTAGCTCGAAATACCTCTGGTGCCACAAAGTTTGCAGTGTAGCAGGGAGTTAGAAGAAGTCCATTTTCTCCTCGAAGTTGTTTTGCAAATCCAAAATCACAAATCCTGATGGAATCAGCATTGTTTGAATCATCAGTATATAAAATATTACTGGGTTTAAGGTCTCGGTGCACCACCTTTAAAGAAAGACATTTGAAAAGCCATCATTGAGGAGGAGCAGGTACATTTGTTTGTAATTTATGAAAGCTGTTCTCTGGATTAATATAAGTATGAGAGTTTTAAAAAACTATGTAACTTTAAAGTACTCAAAAATTCTAGTTTAAGTAATGCAAGAAAAACCTCCGGGCTCGTAATGCAAGTGGGACCAACATCATTTGGCAACAAAGAGAACAGGACAAAAATCTGCTGTTCCATAAAGTGTAGAGTCCAAAGGCTTTGCCAGGATAAGAGGAGAAGTTGTTTCTATTATTCACCTTTGTGATAAAATACAAAACCCTGTAGCATGAAAACAAGCAAAGCACACAGGGCAAGGGAGTGGTAATCTCAGAGCTGTGCCACGATGTTTCAACCCAGAAACCTGGAATTTTTGAGCTTTCTGTGCTTTCTGACACTGACCCCCAGGAGAACACTGCTTCTCACTTGAGGCCTTGGAGAAGGCTTCCAAATTTGGGTGATGGAGTTAAAATTATGGGTGTGTAGTTAAATAGAGGTGTGTGGTGTCACATGGTGAAAGGTTTGGAGTATGGGGTTCTTAATATATAGTAATAGGTGTGGGACAAGATGGAGGTTTTTGGTGTGACCCCATCTTCCTTTTCTTGTTCCTTCTTCTTCGTGAGTTTCAGGTAGTAGTTTCTGGTTGGACAGTTAGTGCTGCACTGCAGGTCACAGGAGTTTGGTTATTGGGTCAAAAGTATAAATAATATAGGTGTTAGTTCTTTATTAACTGTTTAGCTTTAAAAGACCTTGTAACTAGCTGGATTCACCTCCATTTTTCTCACTTCTAGCTGTTAGCTAGAAGAGTTGCAGAACTCTCTATACTTTAGATAAGATTTAATAAACAATCAAGTCTGAATATGAGAAAATTCATCTCCTTTGTGTTTTTAATTCTGACTCTGAGTGAAGACAGAAGAAAATAAAGACAAGCCCCTAATTAAGTGGTACAGTTAACCCTTTTGCAGCAGGGCTGTGGGCTGGGAGGGCTCACTCACCCCCTGGCAGTGCAGGTAGTCCACGGTCTTGGCGATGGTGAAGAGCACAGCGCTGGCCTCCCGCTCCGAGAAGAATTTCTGCCGCAGGATCCTGTCCAGCAGCTCCCCCCCCTTCATCAGCTCTGTGACCAGGTAGATGAATCTGCCATCATCATACACCTGGGGAGAGGTTTAACAGTGCACTCACACAGAATCCACTCAGAGCTAGTAAAAGGCAACATCTGCAGTTACACGTGCCCATAAATCCCCTCCTCCCAGCACAAACAGCAGGGACTGCCAAGGCAGAGAGTGCAAGGCAGCTCCTGTGTCATCCTGGGAGTTCATGACTCAAGCTGTTAATTCATCACTCCCAATTCAAGTTGTTAATTCATCACTCTGAGTTACATTTTTCAGTGTAAGAACTTCTGCTGGAAGAGGAGAGCAGCCCTACAACTCCCTGCTGCTCTTCCCTTTCAGGGCCATTCTGGCATAGCCAGGACAACATGCAGGCCACTGCTTCCCCAGGTTACCAACACACAGGCTGCTCCTTTGAAACAAGAAGAAATCTGGCATTTCTAACCTTTACATCATTTCTCACCTCAGGCTGGTAAAGCAGCCTTTAGGAAAAATTAGTATCAGGACAACATTGTATTTTGAAACACTCCCTCTACCATTACATATCAGTCTCCCAGTAGATTTTTCTGTGTAAGAGAAATTTAATGAACCCAAATAAACTGCCTACACCTGCATTTATTTTTATTTTTGTCTAGTAAGAGGCAGCAGAAAAGGAGGTACATACATCCTTTAAAGTAATAATATTTGGATGTTGCCCATAACGCATGAGAATCTCGATTTCTTCTGAGGGATCCCTTTTGCTTTTATCAATTATCTGCAAAATATAAAAGGAAAAACAACTTGCATAAACAAAGTCTATTAAATAAAGACATTTTGTATTTATATTCCCATTTCGACAGCAGAATTTAAAATATAGAGTTCATTACTTCTCATTCATCATGAGTAATTCATCTTCCAGCTTCTAATCCTACTTATTCTTGCTCTATCTTTGTAAAATTCTATCATTAATGCAGCCTATCCTGCTCCAGTGAACAAGGAAATGCACTGGTCTGAAGCATCACTAATTCCCTGCAGCCCAGTTCCACCCTTGTGAATCTCATTTTATTTCAGATGCTCCCATCATTGTACAGCTTTCAAGATTGTAACTAATAAACACATAAAACCAGAGGAACTGGAAAATTCACAAATATAAGTTTTGAAATCTACTAGCCAATATTTTCAGAATGTCAGAGTGGAATTTATGCCAATACCTTCACAGCAAACTCCATGTTTGTAGCTATGTGGATACATCTCTTGCAGACTGAGTAGGAGCCCACACCAATATCTTCCTTCAGTTCATAGACATCAGTGAACTGTGCACTGTTTCCATGAAGCTGCTTTAAAAAAACACAGGCAAGTGGTTATCTAAAGCAACAGGTACACTGAATAAACAGCAGAAATTTCTCCTGCTTGCTCATGATTTTTCTTGAAAAATTTCTCATTGAATTCTGCCTCCAGAGCAACAGCAACTCACTTTTGAAAATTAAAAATATCCCACAGAAGTATTTGATAAGACACATTTTATAACAAAGAACAACTGTAAATACTAAATATTGGTCAGTCTTTGACATGCCAAAGAAGAGTCCCAAAAGCAAAGCATTACCTGGACTATGGGCAGGATATTGGTGAGGGGTGATATTTTATGGTCTTCTACAGTAGTAGTTGCAACAAAACTAAATCCCTTGAAGAGCTGGTGGGCGTTTGCACTGGGTGGAACCCCTGGAGAATCTGGGGGCACACAGACACACAGGATTAGTGTGGCTACATCCCAGCAAGGCCATTTCATAACACTCAGGAGAGGTATGTTATAAAAACCATCTTGAGGGAAGGGGAGCAAACGAGAGGAACAGCAAAGTTCAATAATGAATAAAACTTCTAGTTTGTTATCTGTGCTCTCTTACTTCAGTAACAAACACAAGCAAGAATTCCAGAGTTTTATCTAAAACTACAGGAATTTATGTATAAACACATGTTTTAAGGAAGTAGTTTATTGAAACAAAACTACTTATGGAAAAGAAATAAAGATCATTGTCTTGTGCTCAACAGCTTTGTAACAGAGAAGAGCAACAACAGAATGTGCTGGTTCAGTGGTGAATGAGCTGCTGGCAAGGCACAAGTGAGGCAACACAAGAATATCCAATTAATAAATTTTTACTGGAAAAAAAAAATCCCTGAATTATTAGAATTGAGTATTCCTCAGGTTATATTCTGAGAATTCACTGTCTGAAATCTCACAGTAAGCACAGCTCCATAATTTTGTGTAGCCAATTAAGAGCACAGACCTTCTCCAAACAAACATGGGTTTAAAAGCTGAGTGCAGCAGGAAAGAAAAAAAATCCACAAAAGAAAACCTGAAGTGAAACTTGAAGCAGAACAAGCAATAATAATGACAGCAGTTAAAGCAAGGCATTCTCAATGAAATTCTGATCCTAAAAAGAATCACTGCTGCAATCAAATTGAGTTTAACATTAAATCTTTCCCCTAAAACACTGCATGCCTGACTTTAATCACAACTAGAAATTATGATCCAGCTTTTAATATTCCATTTATTTTTTCCTTCCTGAGTCAAAGATTAGAACACTATTCAAAGAACAGAAACCTGCTGAGGGGAGCATCCTCCTTCCCAGCACTGGAACCCTGGTGCATCCTTTCCTTTTAACTTTGTCCCTGGCTTTTCTGCTTGTTGTTTTAGCATTAATTTGAGCCTCCTGTCCCACAAACCTCATCAATTTATAGCCATGCACAGTTACCTTTTGGTGTTTTTGCTGTGAATTCTGGATCAAAACAGAAAGTATCTTCTGGCTTTCCAGAGGCAGGTTTGAATGGAGGCTGAATTTCTCTTCTGAACAGTTTCTGAAAGAGAAGGACAAAGATTCAAGAGTCAGTGAAGCTTCCATGGATGCTGTTATTCTGCCAAGATAAAGGGTAAAGGACAAAGACCTCAACCAGTGTCAGGCCTGTCCCTCTTAGCAAGGAACTGCCCATTCTCAAAGCTCTATTCCAGGCTTTTCCTAATCCACCCAACTAAATCAGGGAAAGATCTCAAATCTGCAATAAATCCCATTTACACCTAAGGAACAGAAAGATTCATATCAAAAGATGTTGAACCCCCATGCAAAATTCAGGAAGTTCTAAGAGCATTTCCTTGCCATTTCTCTCCTCCTTTCAGACCTATTTTTTGCATCTTTTTTAAATTTAACCTTCCTGCACAAAAGCATATAGTATATTTTAGTCAGAAAAACCAAACCAACCAAACCAACCAACACCAAGGAAAGGGGACCTAAATTCATCCCCAAGAAAAAAAAGAGGTAAAATACAGAAGTGTCATCAACACCACTGGAGTGAAATAAATAGAAATTATCAAATTAAAAAAAAAAAAAAAGAAAAAAAGTAAAAAGGAAGAGCTAAAACTGCTTAGCTTTCAAACTTCCCTGCTGGTATTTATTTTATCATCAGTCCCTTCAAAAGGAAAAAAAGTAAATAATCAAGCCAAACAAGACAATAACTGCTGAAGTGTATTCACATAAAGCAGTGAAGTTTTGTTGTTACTAAAAACTTGTTGCTGAACAGACTCTGAGGTAGCTGCTGCATGAACACAGCTAGAAAATCACTTTTCAGAAATAAATACAGGAGATAAATAGATAATGACGAGGGGCTGTGAAGAAATAGGTGAGCACAGCACTGCCCTGTGTGGCTGCAGCTCTGTCAGCACAGCCACATCTTATTTATTCCATCAACCACTGCAGCATCACAGCAAAGGGGATTTTTTTCACACACAGCACCCTGGTTTTGAGAACATTTCTGGCAAACACAGCTCAGAGGATGAGTGAACCACAGAATCATAGGGTGCTTATGAGAAACTGAAGCCAGGAGTTGTGATCTTGTAGATTTTGGATTATCTTGGAGCACTTGAGAAAATTCCTGACCTGTGACTGGGATGGGAGTGATGCAGAGGGAAGTCCAGGACGGTTCCAGCCACAGGGAGCTGCTGTGCCCTGCAGGGGAGCACTGGCCAGACACTCCCTGAAGGATTCCTGGGAACACCAGCAGCCTCTCCCAACTACAAATGCTCTAATGGACCATTTCAGCTTGAGAATGCTGCAACTCTTAATTATTTAAAAAGTAAATACACAATTTATAATTAATACTCTCTATCTGCAGTAAATACTGCAGTTCCAGATGCCAAGGAATTCCAGAAGAAGCCAGGATGTGCCAGTCAGCACTAATGCAGTGTTTGCTGTGCCCTATTCAGATGTAAATACTTGTACAAATGCTGCAACACACAGAAAAATTAACCACAGCTTTATCATTCAGATCCTTTTGTACTCACATTCCAGTCAACAGTAGAAAAAAAAGGATGTCTCTTGATTTCTTCAACTCCATCTGAACCAGCTCCTGAACAAAAGAAATACTGTGTTTAACACACTTGTGGGTAAAGTCTTTGAAGATTACACTAAAAATTAGTTCATTTCTAAAATATTTGCACAGACAAGGTTAATTGAGGGAACTGTGAATACAGAAATATTCCAAGGATGTAAAATACCCAGGGAGGCAAAGAGGGCACAAGGAGCCCATAAATACAGTGTCAATATTCTTTGCTGTGGCACTGTCAGAGCTTTGGCTCACTCCTAAGTCACTGATCCCACATTCCTTGGCCAAACCCAGCAAGCTATGATCCAAACTAATAGGAAATGGTACCCAAATATTACTGATCACCCAGAGCTTGAGAGTCTCTAGCAACTAGTTGTTTTTTAATAAAAAGTTAGGCTGAGTAGATTATTTAAAGATCCAAATAAATGAACCAACCTAATCTATTTGATGGGTTCCTTTTAAACAACATCCTCAAGAGACTTTGTGCTTCAGGGCTCAGGAACTGAGGCATTCCCAGCTTTGCTCTAAAAGAAAACAGAGACCAAGTCAGAGGAAGAAATTTATCTTAGTAAAAAGTGTCTACATAGATTTCACTGCACAGTTTGATGTATCAAGGATCTGTTCCAAAGCCTTGTAGAGTGCACATACTTAACTCATCAACTTTTTAAGTTTCCTATTATAGGAGTGCTTTAAAATAAAACCCAACAAAGAACAAACACCTCAGACCAAAACCACCAAACCCCACCCAAGCCCCCAAAGCAAGCTTTATGCAGAAACACAGTAAAATAATTATCTCAGGAATATATAAGTATTTTCAAAGATTTATTCATGCCACCAGGAGGTTTTTACCAACATAACTACCAGTAACTCAGAAGAGTTACCAAATCCCCAATTACCTGCCCTTGAAGTGATTGCTACTGTTCCTCCAGGGCTCATTGAGCCATCATATAGAAGCTCATTAACTTCACCATTTATTTGATTTAATGGAAACTCTAATGCCAAGGCAGGAAATTCTTGTGCAGAGCTGCAGCATCACTGGGAGCTGCAAGGGAGGCAGCTCATGGTCTAATCCATCCTTTCACAGGCAGCACCACCATCAGCTCCCACTCAGGGCAAGCTCCAAGTGCCCTGTGCTGGGAAAAAGCAGAGTTTTTCCCTCCTCTCCTTCCCCATCACCCCTCAGAGGGCCCAAGGCTCTGCCTGTGCCAGGAGGAAACTTTGTTAGCTGAGCACAGACAGATGAGAACATATTTGCCCAACAGCTCCATTCACTGAGCACCAGCTCACCCAGTTTGTCCAGTCCAACAGCTTCTGTTGTAACTGGGGTAATTTCAGATGAGAACTGGAGCACATAAGGGCTCTCCACACATCTGTACACAAAGCAACACCTGATCACCTGCTGCTTACAAAACAAGGTGTGCTGTAACAGTAGCAAGGGAGTGTAACAACAACAACAGGAGTGAAAATCAAGCTGCTCTCAGTCACTGCACTGCTCTTATCTTTATTACACACCCACAATCAAAGTACAGATTCATCCCTGAGATTTTAATTGCTGGGGATACTTAATGGTACTTCACAGTCTGGGATCTAAAGCTTCTCAAGGGGCTTTGCTTTTTGCTCCTGTTGCAGCTCAGAGCTCTTAGAATCATAAAATGGTTTGAGTTGGAAGGGACCTTAAAGCTCATCTTGTTCCACCCCCTGCCATGGGGACACCTTCCACACGACCAGGCTGCACAAGGAGTTACAAGTTGTTAAGACATGTTTAAAATGACATTTTCTTACTTCTGAGAAAGAAGGAGATATACTTACTTCAGTATCATATTCATAGTCTCATTTCGATCTTTACCTTGAAATGGCAGGGTACCAGTAAGCATTTCAAACTGGAAAGAACAAATGTTAGTCTAAATCAACACTTCTTCCCCCAACTGCTGAAACAGAGTGTTAAGCACTGCACTCTTTCCTACCTCTACATCACACTGGTTGAACCTTGAAAAGATTATGGAAGTGTTCCCACATCTAAAATTCTGCTCTCACTTGCAGTTTACATGATGGTAACAGTGGCAAGTGTAGCATGATGCTGATGGAGGAATATTACACATCAAGAAGCTACTCGAAAGTAATAAAATCTCCTCCAGAACCAGGTTTTAGATGTTGCCATATTCCAAAAACTGCAAAAATGGTAAATTCTAGAGCAGTAATTTACTTTTCAAGTCCATCTCTGTGTCAGGCTGATGCTCTAACACATCCCAGGAAGGGCAGAAGTGGCAGCAGTTACTGACTTATCTCACTACTCCACTCCAGCATTCCTTCCACAGAAATGCCATTAATATTCCTTCAAACAAAGTCCTCAAGTCTGTTTTTAAATTTAACTATCACATAATGCAAACATGCAAAATAAATGTACAAAGTGAAGTCTCACACTGACTACAACTGGTTTTAACTACTAAAGGACAACACAGGATTTTTTAGGTGCCTGACAAACATTCCTTAGAGGTGAAAAGTCAGTTTTATTCCACCCAGTGGCAATTCAGTCACTGATTGTCCCCCTTACCCAAACATCCCTAATCAGAACTGGACAAGCTTATTCTAAGTGCATTTGTGTGAGCTTAGCAAGGGAAGCAAGAGGCAAATACAGTACCATGAGGACCCCAAAGGACCACCAGTCAGCACTCTGGTTGTGCCCTCGCCTGTTTACCACTTCAGGAGCCATGTACTCTACAGTACCACAGAAAGAATAGGCCTTCTTCTCTTGGTCTACTGATTCCTTGCTGAGTCCAAAGTCTACAACAACAGCATCACAAAATACAGCCAGTAAAGAATGTCAGGGAAAAGAAAGAAATCAATATATGGTGATTCCAAATGCAAGCGTTGAGAGGTTTGGGTTGGTTGTTTTCAGAAATATCATTAGCACAGCTCTCCATGAAACAAGAGGCTGCAGTTATCTGGAGATAGCACATTTATTTTACTACACACCTCCAAAATCATTTAAAAGGTCGTTAAATTCATGATTAGCCATCAAAATTATTACTGAAATAACCTGACATTTGAAATCCTACATGCTTAGAGCTCTAAGACACTCACAAGTTCTCATTTTCTCTGTTCACTGCCTGCGTTATTCACAAAAAAAAACTGAATAAAAGTAAAAATCAGTTTCAAAGGGAATGCAGCCTGCATGGTCTGGTCTTACTGAATGATGAATAAATAAAATCACACTAAAAATATTGTTGTTACATAAGGCAACATGGATCTGTAACCTGCCTCAAGTTCAGTACAGAACAGCCCTGAATTCCCAGAATATTTCATTCTCAGAACACTTTTTTCCCTATTTTCAATACAGTGAATATACAAGTCCTTGACACTGGCTCAGCTCTCAAACATCTTTTTTTTTTTTTACAGGGAAAAATGATTGCTAATCAATGATCCCATCCATTTATTTCCACTTTCAGAAAGAACTGACAAATTTAGGATTGAATTGCATTTAAATATAGCAGAATTTTAAAAAATGTGCATTTTATAAATCTGATTTCCATCACCATTATTCTATCAAGTCTATGAGGGTTTAAAAAACTTCATTTTCTCTTGGAATCTAACAGCAATATCTTTGATTAAAATATATGATGAACTCTCTAGTACAAAATCATCACCTTTAATGTAATT
This sequence comes from Toxostoma redivivum, assembly GCA_013397375.1. Lineage (NCBI taxonomy): Eukaryota > Metazoa > Chordata > Aves > Passeriformes > Mimidae > Toxostoma > Toxostoma redivivum. The sequence continues at coordinate 825,993 of VXBI01001486.1, read as the reverse complement.
TGAAGCTCTCAAATTTATAGTAATCTGTTTTCCAAACAGTCAGCCTTTTATATACATAATTTTCTAGAATATACATATATTTGGATTGTTCCTCACAGAACTATTTCCTGCAATTTTATATGCATTTAAAATTGATACAACAAACTCAAAAAAACTTATTTACAAAGGGCTGTATTAAAGAGTGGTGCCTACCTGTTAACTTGATATGTCCTGCTTCATCAAGCAAAATGCTGAAAATTAAAATTCACATTCACCAAAACACATAAAGAGAAATGTTGCAAAAAACATTTAAAATATAAGTTAAAAATTATGATATCCAATTCTGTTATTACTTTAACAAGCAAATATTATTCCATTTAAACTACAAATACATGTTTTACATTTTGTATTTGTTTAAAGTCTTAACAGAAATAGCTTTAATTTTTTACAGTGGAAAATGCAAAGCAACAAGCAAAATACACATAATAGTGGTAAAATACATTTTACTTTACTTTTCTGGCTTCAGGTCCCTGTACACAATTCCCAAGCTGTGAAGGTGATCCAAAGCAAGGGCCAGTTCTGCGAGGTAGAATTTCACATCTTCCTCTGTAAACATAACCTAATAAGAACTGTATAGATTTACCTTCTGATCTTGTCTTCAGTTTTTAAAACTGCAATCTAAAAAAATATAGTCCTGACGGCCTAAATTTCAAACTTAGTTTTAAAAGTCCCTTGTGAGCTCATAATTCATGAGTTCAGCCAAGAGAAAAGATTTAATATTATCTGTTAATTATAAAGTATACAAAGAACTACCTGCAATACTTAAATAAAACCATCAGCATTACTGCAAAGCATTAATTAACTCTTAGATAATAAATTAATTGTTATATTGGTGTAATTGACATCCAGTACTCCTCCTGCCACAATCCCAGCCAGTTTTCCACTGCATCATAAAATTTAATATACAGCTGCTGTATTGGGTGAGTGTAAATTCCCATTAACAAAATTTAGAGAAAAAAAAGCAAAAAATCACTTAGGAAAAAAGCATGCAGAATAAAACACTGGTGGCAATGACAATGACAGCCTGGGAGTTGAAGAACCTACTCTGCTCTTAGGAAAAAAAATAAAATCAAGAACTGTGGTGAGACACTAAAATATTGATGTTACTTCTAGAGCAGAGATGCACTTCTGCCCTCAACACTCCACAGGTTGCTTCTAATTTAATATACAAAAACTGGGCCTGCTTTGGCTCTTGTCATGTTCTACAAATTACTGGAGGAGCCTGGAATCTTTAAATGGCTGGATTGAATTTGGGCTTTGAGGAAACTATTCCCTTTTTTGCTGAATCCAGCAGGAATGGGGAGTGCAGCCACTCAGCAAGGCTGAAATGGAGGTACCTGGGCTGCCTGACTCTGTGCCTCTGCCCTCTGAACTGCTCAGGTGTGATCTGTTGTCCAGGCACAGGATATTCCCTGATTTCCATAATGACAGGTGCTGACCTGGGGTGAACAGTGAAGCTCTAACACTCCACACAGTGTCACCTTCACACCTTTAAAGAGCAATGCTCATGCTGGGTTCCATCTCTTCCAAAAGAGCAAAGGGAAACCTTGGATTTCATTACTCCTTGGAGCAGCCAAAATGCAAATCTCAGAATATAATGATGCTAAATGCTAATCTACCATCTCCCCATAATGACATCTAAAGCTGTTCTCTGGGTCAAGTTAAACAAGATGCAAGTCAGCTTCATTAAATATTACCAATAAAAACTTCATTACACACTCATCTCCCTGCCACAGCTGGAACTCTCATACCCACATTAGAATTTAAAGACCAACAAAAGTCTTTTAACGACTTCATACTATACCAAATTAATTTAAAATAATTCTTGTATGCAAAGTATGGAATGCCACAGGGAACTTATCCTCATGTGCATTGTCCATAGGCTGTTTTACCATGGACTTTTGAAACTACCTCACACTCCCACCAGAAAATAAAAATCTGATTTTTTTTTTCCTATCTAATCTATATAGATAAAAGCCAGTATAAAAAGTAAACTGAAGTGTTCCAAAAAACAGGTGGAATCTTAGCAGTAAGGAAACTTGAGAATTGTGACTTCTTGATTCCCACAGGGAACACATCCCTCTTCCAAGCCCTGCTGGAGTTCTTATGGATTGCCTTGCACCCCTCATTTAAGCATGTTCCATAGGGGATAATCCCAGCTGGGGCAGTGCAAGAGAACAGCTCCTCCTGCTATTCCAGAATTCCCTCTGGAATTAGACATTACATATCAAAGACTGACCTCTTTCCTACCTCCTGCTCCAATAACCCAGGACAAGTCAGTCACTTGAAGTTTTTAACAGCCATTTTAGCTTCCAGATTAATTAACTTTGAGCTCAATTCTTAGACATAATCACTGTGTTACTGAGCTCATCTTTTAACAAAAATGCCTTTAAATTCTTTCTCTTTTGCTTGTTCCTAAAATAAAACCTTTATTTTTATGAAAACTATAAGGGAAAAAAAACTCTCTCCTGGTTTTACATACAGGGAATAAACAACCTCCTCCATGCCATGAAAAGATCAGATAACACGTTTTGTCATTTAAGAAAGTGGCTTTTCCTGTGCTTTGGCAATATAAATGGATTTACAGTGGTGGAAACACTGAAAATCTCTTTTACTGTGAAGCTGTTGAGAAATTGCCATTAAAAATTTAGATCTTTATAAAAGGTTTGCAAAAAAAAAAAAAAGTCTTCTAAACGTGTTCACAACACTTAAGGTAACATGTAATAAATATTTGATGGCAAATGCTTAAAAAAAAAAAATAACAGCCTGTAGCTGTATCCCATTCCCTCCTCTGGAGCTCTCCCTCCAGGAAACAAAAATAGAAATGAAAAATTCAAGGTCCAGTTGTGGTGCCAGGGTTGGAGGGAGAGGAGTGGGCTCAAAGCACTCTGTGTTCCCACTTTGTGGGATTGAGGATGAGCATTTGGATTGCAGCACAAGGCAATTTTACAGTGCAGCAGAAAGCTCTCAGGGCTGCAGGATTCCAGGAGCACCTAAGCTGACTAAGAGCATAAGAACTACACATCCCCTTCCTTCAGTGCTAAATATTCATTTACTTCAGTTGTGTTTCCAAGCAACAAAACATTTTTAGACAAAAGAACTGTACTTTGCAGATGCCAAATTAAAACTTGGGCTACTCATCAATACACACTTGGGTTTCTTAAGGATAGAACACAATCTAGAATATGTGAAGAAAGCCCAAAAGTTATTATAAACTTCACTATGACAAGAAATATGGGGGAAAACAGGTATAGAAGCCAATCCTGTACCAACAAATCCCAACCCCTGTCTAAAAGTGAATGGAGATAAAATTGCAGGTACTTACCTCTTTGGATAATCGTGTGAATACATCTCCTCCCCTGAGAAAATCCAATATTAAATAGAGCTTCCCTTCAGTCTGAAAGGCTTTAAAAAAGTAAATAAAAATCAATAGTTGTATGACAAAGCTACAAAAGAGATAAGAATGCTTTTACAACTAGGAAATTTCAGTCACAGGCAATACTTTTATTGTGGAACTGAAATAATTCAGCAGCACACAAGGTAATTTATTGGATGATTCCTCACTTCTTCACAGAAGAAAATCAGAGAGGATTAAAATAATGTTCTTTTATTTCTCCTTTGTTGAACAGAGAAACAGCAAGAACATCAATTTGGTTGAAATCAATGAAAAGTACAAAATCTCTGCAGAACTTGAAAGTAAAGACTCGGAAAGTTCTTACAAGAGGGCTCAACCTAAAAGGTTTTTTTTTTTTTCAAGTTCTTAGAACCTAACCCTCCAGAAGTGAGACAGAACAAGAGCAGCTGCCCTGGAGCAAGGGCAGGAAGTGTAGGCAGAGGAAGGGAAGCTGTACCAACCATAGTGCAGTTTGACGATGAACGGGTGATTCACTTCTACCAGGATGTCCCGCTCCATCTTGGTACGGACCCTGTCCCGAACTGAGGGAAGAAACAGCAACATCAAACAAATGCATTTACAACACAAACCCAGCAGAAAGGCTTTGCTGCCTAAAGGAGTCTCTTCCCTCAGCATTTTATTTGTTTTTAATGTTCAAGTCTCCCACAAAACTCCTTTCAGACAGTGAAACTCTGGTTTGTTTCTTGCCTGCCCCAACTTTCTCCTTTGCTTCATCATATTTCCAGAACATCCCCATATTTTGTGATAATCCATACTGCTTTCAAGAACAAAGCTCCCATCTACATTCCCAATTTAACTCTCTGTGCTGAATATTAAATATTTTAAGATTATTTTTTCCCCTTTAACAGTAACAGTCCTATTTATACACAGTGGACTCGCACCCATTCAAATGTCTCCTGGAAGCCAAAACACTGAATTAAATTGTTCTGGCTCCTGGAACAAGGGAATGACTTAATTTTAACCACAGTAGAGTTCTGACTTAACAAAAGACAAAAGGAAAACTGTTTATGAAATTAACTTGTTTTCATATAATGAAAATTCTAAACAGAATTAAATAATCCAATTTTAAACTTTGAAAGAGCATTTCTGACCACATAATTAAAGCTACCTGGCCAGATTTAAAAATAATACTTAAACATGAACTTACAAGTTACTCTAAAAAAAACCTCCTGTCAGAGAAGAGGTATGAACTCACTGACAAATATTTAAAATTACAAAAAGCTTTTAAATACAGAGGCACTAAACCCCATGGTCCAAAGTGTCAGTTGAAAGACAAACCTACCTTTTAAAGAAGCTTTTTTCAACACTTTCATTGCATAAAGCTGCCCAGCATCAGGCCCAATTATCTTCCTCACGAGGAAGACCTGGCAATACAAAGCCCATTTTTAAATCACTGCAAGCTTGGTAATCAAACCCAAACTCTCACAAAGCATTTGCAAATTTCCCATTAATGTCAGGCAGCCCCAGTGCTCTGTACCAAGCACACACCTTTAAATGAAGAGCAAAACTCTATTCCTTGATCAGATCAGAGCTGCAAACCACCAAGCCCTCTGAAGCATGACACTGGCCATAAAATTTGGATTCTTTCCTGATTTATCAAAGAAGTTCTTACAGAAAGATGTTTCTTTCTATCACTGTCTTAGAGAATGACAATTCTGCCTGGTCTGCCACCTCCCAAGAGGTTTTTGAGGTTTAAGACCCAAGTCTCAAATATGAAACATTCATTTTTATTAATGAATTCTGTACAAGTGGTGAGATGAAAGCAAGGAAACCTCACCATTTAAGATCAAAGCACCCTTACCCTCTGGAATAGCAACTCCAACAGGTTTTTCTACTTTTTTCTCTCCAGAAGAGTTTTAAAGATAGATGGGATATAACTTGACACTGAGAAAAGCATATTAGATAAAATACTGCAGTACAAAGACACGGAGCTACACTAATTTTTAACCACCTGATCTTCCAATTTACAAAATGGTTTGATATGTGCTCCCACTTTAAATTGCTGTTCTTGTAATAGCAATTATTAGTTATGAATGATTAGGTTTTGCTGTAAAACAAAACATACAAGTCACAAGAGAAAGCCAAGAGCTCTCCAAAATTACTTCTCTGATCTCACCTTATCCAGACTTTCATTTACAATTAATTTATTTACATCTAGAATTTATATATTTTTTTTCAATGATCTTGTAAATTCAAGGACTGTCATGACTAAATTGTACAAGGTTGGGAGAGAGGTTGTTTGTATTTTAAGCTCTGGTTAGAAGAAAAATGTCATCATGTTTCAAGGTTGTCTGGCTTTTTGTTTTAATAAGTTTTGTCCAATAACTGACCTACAACAGTGCTCTCCTATAGGCCAAGGTGATAGAAAAGAGCAAAGGGAGTAATTTGAATACCAGCAACTAAGAAAACAGCTGTGATGAAAACAATCACAATTATAAAATATTAATAAGTAGATAGGAATATTTTAGTCTTAATAACCAACAACTTGAGAACATAAGGAATTCATATTCAAGTGACAGATTTTAGCTAATAAAACTCAAAATAGCTGAAAACTACTGAAGTAGTTTTAATTTATTATTTATTTAATTTGCAGACAAATCCTCCGTAACTCCACACCTGCTTTAGAGGGCACATCATTTCTCAAAGAATGAAGAGAGAACTTCAGTAAACCAGGAGGTTTAACCCTTTATTTCTGTGCAAGTGTTAAATCCTGCACTGATGTCAAAACCAAGGCTCCAGGAAACCACCCCTGTGTTTGTCAAGCCCAAAGGAAGGACCCTGAAAATAAAAACTGAGAAGAGAAAACACCATGAAGGCAACAGCCACTGGTGCTCCTTGCCTGCTTTCTCTTTTCAGTGGAAAGAGCAGAGATAAAAGCTCTGAGCTCAGATGTACAACAGACACTGTGCAGCTCCTGCAGGCTCTGCCAGGGTTCCAAAGCTCCAGAGCAGGTCTGGCCAAGCTGCTGGGCTCCAAGCAGGAGCTCTCCTCAGGCTGGCAGAACCCTGAGCTCTGGGAAGCCAAATCTGAGTCAGGGCTGGCTGTGCCAGCTGTGCTCAACCCTGAGGTAGCTTCAGACATCTCAAGTCAGGAGTAATAAATACATGGAGAAGTGTGCGAGGGAATTGGAAACCAACATTAAAAAGGTAAAGAAATGTTTCTGAAACCTTAACATATTAAGAAATATTTAATCTGTTCTCTACACTACCCCTTATGCACAGAATGCCTTCCTAATGGCAATTTCTTTCTCTCTCGTTGCACTCCATGCAGAGGTTTGTTCCTGCCTAGAGACACACACAGAACCAGCAGAAGAACAGGAAAACAGGAACATAAAGCTGATTGACTACTTTAGTTGTTGCAAAAGATGTAGTTTGAGTCTGGTTTTAAAAAATTCATTACCTTCCTATACACTAGGATTAATATTTCAACTACTGTGTTTCAACACAGTGACTGAGGGATCAGATTTTCAACTTCATTTCTGCAAAGTGACACCCAGTGGCACATTACAAAAGGAAAATATTGTAACAAAAATCCTGCCATATTTCTCCTCTGTACCATTTGAATAATTAGTGTCTTTTAGCTGTAGATCACTTAATACAGCAAACCAAAAAACCTGAAATACATTTCTCAGGTTAGTTACATTAAGTTCCAAACTGCCACAATCAACTTTTCTGTAGCTACACAAATACAGATTTTGTGTCTTGAAAACAGCCAAACATTCCCAGCATGTCAAGTGCCATCACTAAAAGACAAATCACCATTTCCTTCAGAAGGTCCAGTCCATGGCACTGGAGCAAGGCTGGGAAAAGATTCAATTACTCAATACATTTTCAAACATTCCCAGCAATTCTGCTGGCCACTGTTTCCCTGGAATGTCTGGACAGGTCTATGAACAAGTTTATCATCTCACCTTTCCAAATGATCCCTGTCCAAGAACCTTAAGTAGTTCAAACTGTGCTGGGTCTGCTTTCTCACATCCTTCTTTCACATGGTGTGTAATAGGAATTTCTTTCACACTTCCTTCATCCTGTGATTTCAAAGCAAACAAAATACAACAGTGAACAGGCCTGCAGTAACTAAGTCTTGTTAAAAATGCATAGAAATATCTGGATTTTATGTTGTTTAGTTTTCTTTTACTAAAATATTTGAAATTGTAATAAGACTTCAGAAAATTAAGAACTAAACTGTTCAAATGAAGAGTATACCCATCTATCTTTTCTTAAATAGATGTATCTAAAATTTCTGAACTTGAAGAAAATTTTCAAAGAATGGTCATTTCCTTTCAACTACAGAAAAGCTGGATTATTTTACATGAAAGGAATAAATGCACAGGTTTTTAAACCAAGACTTCTGTGCTTCACCTCTGCTTAGAAGCTTTAGTTTTCCCAGTGATTACTCTTCTCATCTTTCCCCCTTCCTGAAATAAGTCTTAATGAAAGCCAAATTGAATTTCATCATTTGGGGTAATTATTGCTTTTCACAGCAGCAAATAATAACTCTGGTCATCCATTTGTAGCTGGAGGAACAGGCAGCATTTGAAGACCATAAATAAGAGATGAGTCATCTTAAGGACTCTGAGAATTCTTGCATCCAAGAGAAGAAACAGCTCTGGGGTACAGAGCTCCTGGGAAGATTATCCTGTGTGGGGACCTCCTTCAGACAGCTGAGGGTATAATTCTGAGCTAGGTGAGTGATTTAATGTTCTCTTGACTTCTCGTGTCCCTCTCATCTTCAGCAAAGCAGGGCACAGCAGCCCCAGTTGTGCAAAGACAAATGCTCTTGATGACAACAAATCTCATGATGGATTGCAGCTTTTATGGTGTAAGAGAAGTTTCTGAGAGCCAAAACAAGCAAGGTGTCAAAATAAGCACCCTTGAAATTAAAAACTGAGGCCCACAACAGCAACCTCAGCTTGCAGGTGAAAAGGAGCAGCACCCTCAGCCCTATCAAGAATATCAATAAAGTTCTTGTACACAACAAAATCACAAGTGAAAATCCCATCTGATTTGCAGTACTTCCCTTTTGGGGCATCAAATGATTATCAGCTGTCTCCTATCCTCTCTTCAGGCCTTCATTTTGAAAGCTTCTCTTAGCAGAGACCAGAAAAACACCCCACCAACCTCCTGTGAGTTACAGCCCCTTGAGGAGAAGCACAAACAGCACCAGGAAAGGACCCGAGCACAGGATGAAACAGCTGGGTTTGGAAATTACATCATTCTGTAGTCAGGTGAACTTACTGCCCAAGACTGTGCATTAAAACTTCTAATCAGCTTTATCACAGTTCATACAGAAGTATCTGAAAGAAATTCTGGTTTTACAAAGAAATTCAGAGTAGCAATCTGCTCATCTGAATTTGTGCATACTGCAGTAATTAAAGGAAAAAAAAGAAGCAATCATGGCACTGCATTAATTGCTTCTGCTTTAATTGCTTTGCTTGTCCAGAGGGGGAAAGAGTTCAAACAAACATCTTGGTATATTCCCAAACTGCAGTCCAGCTGTTACTGCACTGGAGTCCTTTCTCCTCCTTTCTCTTATTTCATCCTCCTTCTGGGAAAGGCCTGTTTGTTCTGCCTGCTTCCCACACAAAGGTGGGTATTAAACACCAGACACTGCTGGAAAACAAAGTTAATTCTATAATTCACAACCAAGCTACTTTATTTCCCTCTCTGGTCACAAAGCCCCATCACACACTGATGACACACTGTAAACATCCCAACCTCCCCTCATCCATTCCCCCTGGTGACTGTGCATTTATGCACTCAGAGGAATGATATACCTATCTTTTCATTTTCCTTTACTTTATAAACACATGCCTAATTTAAGGCAGGTAAGAACAGCAGCATTTCGAAGTCATCTGATGACAGATGAAAGCAGCAAGTTGTCTAATTACACACCAAGTTGTACAACAGACTTAATGGCTGCTTCTTCCTATGAAATATGTAAATACTCTATTTAGAAGCCTTTTTTCTTCACCATCTTAATTTGTATTTCTTAACACTGTGAAACTTTGCATGAGAAAAGCTCTTTAAGAGTTCAGCCTCTCCTGTGTTTATCACCCACCTCGATCCATTAGCCTGTGACATCACACCTGGTTGCTGAGGAGACTGAGAGGATTTCTAAATGTGAACTCAGAGAGAAATGTTTTCCATGCAAATAAAGACTAACTTGAGATGGATGAAATGAGTTTTTTTTTTAATATAAAGTGTTTTATCTTCACAAAAGATGTTTATATGATTTCACTTACTTACCTATCATTAAGGTACTAAAAACTGGCATGACTGAGGTATAAAGAGACCTCTTCATCACCACCAAGGAACGAGCACACAAAGCTGAGCAGCTCCAAGCCACTTTCATTTTCATTTCTACTGTGGCCTCCACAAACTGCAAATTTAGTTATCCCATTTTGTGTTCTGCTGCTTGAGCAGTAAATTCCTTTCCAAGCTGAGGCACCAGCTCCTACCCACTGGCCTTGCACAAGAGGGGACTTTTCCCTGTTCCCAGCAAATTCACCAGGAGCCAAGGAGCCAAAGGAAACACTGGGATCAGCCTGGCTTTGTCACTGCTCCCTGGAATATGGCACCAAGAGCTCAGCAACCTCCTCCTCCTCTTCCAAGAGCAGTAGGAAACTCAGACAATCCACTGCTGCTTTCTTTGCTACATGTGAGACACTGACATTTTATTTACCCACCCCACACCAGGAAATGTCCAGGCACCACCCGGGTCTATGCCCAAGACTTCATTCTCCAAAGCCTTCCTTATAAATGTTGTTATTGTAACACGAAGCAGTGGTTACAGCTGGTGACAGGATCCACTTATCCCAGAATCCCAGACTGCTCTGGGTTGGAGGGAACTCAAAGCCCACCCAGTGCCACCCCCTGCCATGGGCAGGGACACCTTCCCCTATCCCAGGCTGCTCCAAGCCCTGTCCAGCCTGGCCTTGGACACTGCCAGGGACTCTCTGGGCAACAGATACCTTTGTGACCCTGCTCAAAAATACAAGGATGAGTGTGTTGAGAAATACTGGCCAATATTTCCATAGAAGTCAGGCATTTCATCACACACAGGATGAGCCTGAAGATTAGTCCAAGGTTTAGGCAGCACACAGAACATTCATCTTCATCACCTCCTGAACAGGCACTGAACAAAATCCATGATCAAGAGGGCCTTACCTGGGACATTTCTACATAAAATCAAAATTAGAATACTGGTGTACACATTAATTCTGTTCTAAAAAAGCAGAATTAAGGACCTTTGAGCTGAAAGTACAGCAGCTACACTAAAAACTACAAAGGCAGAATAAATGATTGTAGCAAGAGCAGCATCCAGCACTCTGTATGAGAAGTTCCAGGTTGGCCTGAGCATTTCTGAGGTGGAGGGATCAGCAAATGCTCCCTCCAGCACAGGGAATCTTTCCATAAAGCTCTGCCTCATGCAGCAGATTTTCCCAAACAAGGCATTTACAGTCCCTACCCAGGTACTAATTTCCAAAGCCGTCTTTGAGACTTAGAGTCTCCTCAGATATTGTTCAAATAAAATGATGGGTTCAGAAGTTAATATTAAAGAGCAGGGAATGCATAAATTTTGCTTCAAGAGGAGATCATGCTAATGGGTGGCTGAAGTGAGCAGGAATCCAACACTTACATGGTAGGAATATGGTTCACCTTCTTCCATAGGCTCATCTGCCATTTTAAGGCCATTTAGCTGCAGAGGGGAATGCAGGGGTGAGAAAAAAAAAAGAAAAAACATCATTAAGATCCAGCAATTTCAAATTAATAAGAGCTCAAAATTTTACCAATTTACATTTCAGAGCACACAAGTGAAAACTGGTGGTGGGGTTGCTCTAATTTAAAGCTGTAGTTTCAAACAAACACTACTACTCAGTAGTTTTATTTAGCATCTCCCTTATGTATCATTTAGCATCTCCCTTTGTAAATGCCATCATTATTATTATTATGCCAGTGTTATTTAATGGGGATTAATTTAAAACTCCTTTAAAAGCTACAGATACCACCCCTACAGGATGACACTAATGCAGAATTCCTCAGTTATGCACAAAACTTATGCTGCAAATGCTTTTCAGAAACCTAGAGTCTTCTAATGAAAATGAATTTGCAGTTTAAAGAGAAAAGATGCAAAAGTGATTCCAAGCCTTTTTGAAAATACCAAGTCCACAGCTGCAGTAAAAAAAAAAATTCAAAACTTAGTTTAAGCACTAAGTCACCAATAATTCAGTGCTGAAACAAACAAAAAAAAAACCAAACTCCAGAAAAACAAAGGACATGCTCTGTTCAGACATGCAAAGCATTCATTAAAAACTGGAAATACCTGACAAAAATGGGTGAATGCCTTTATGGATTTTGCTAGTAATAGTTGCTAATTTATTTATATATTAATTGTTCAACATCTCTACCTTTATGTGGCACAGGTCTCACACTGAAATACTAACTAGAAATGACGCAAGAAAACTCAAACTTTTTTTTTTTTTCTGAAAACAGAGGTTGAACCAATTAAATTCGTAGGCTGAGTAATGACTTTTTTCCTTGTACTTCTGAATTTTTCCAAAATCCCTAAAATACTGTAACATGGTATTACTGTCAGCATGGGAGCTGGTAAAACACAGGACTACAGAGAAATGCCCCACAGACTGTTCTGTTCAGAACCAAACCCAGAATGTGGAGGGACAGGTGGGGCTGCAGGGACAGGTTTGTACCACCCTCAACCACTTCCACTGCTCCTGGTTTTGAGGAGAGCTTTTAAGAGTTAATTCACTAATTCACTTTTATCAAAAACGCTTTTGATAAAATTAAATCTCCAATTTTTGTAGAAAGATACTGGCACTTATGTTTTTACTATATCCTCACCAGGAAAAAAATCCCTAAAAACAGAAAAACAGATCAAGAAAACAGCATAAAGCTTCATTTATTTTCACTCTAAAAGTTTCTATTTATCACAACTCGGTTTAACCAATGGTACCTCCAACCCATGCCCATCACTCATCTCTCATGTGTTGCCACCCCAACTCTAACACCCAAAAATCACTCATGCATTACCCTGCATCCAGAAACCAAAGCTACTCATTTGCTACATAACTTCTTTCTTTTTTTGCTTAATTTTTTTTTCCAATTTAGACAGTGGGAGGGACAAGACACTCACTCTGCTTGTTACTGTACAAATTAACTGAATAAATCCAGAAGTTACATCAAAGTTCAGCCCAGCTCTGACCTCCAACCTCTTTTCCATGCAATTTCTTTTCACAACACCAGAAGATGACATTCAAGTGTGAACCAATGTGAAGCCCACCAAAATTGTCCAAAAAGCTTATATGGAGCTAGAAATAAACTGGGTTTCTACTCCAGGTAGTCAGAAATGCAGTAACATGGTTCCTTCATGGACTTTAATTCAAAGTGATTTTATTGTGCATTTCACCTTTTCTTTCTATAAATATGGGCAACAGTTTCCAAGTTTTGTTACTTAAATTTAAGCTCTGGAACCAATGGTACCACCCAGAAGAACTGCAGATACAAAAAATGGGGCTGGAATGAGGTTTTGAACCCAAAATCAGTGTGTTATTTCATTTAGGTTGCTCCTGAGAACACCACTTAATGTACTTTCAACTTGCTGGCAAATCAAGTACACTAAGCTATTGGATTTTTATGGCAGGTAATCATCTTAATTAACAATTTCCTATCGTACACTTTTCCTCTTCACTGTTGCTCCTTGGTTTGTGTTTGTTTTTTCCTGTCCAGTCTCTCTGTACTGATACAGACTGGGACACCTGCCAATTTCTAGTCCAAAGAATTTGATGTTCAAGGACATGAATCTGCTTTTATTGCTTGATACACACAACTACACTTTTGCCATATTTGTTTGCGAAGCCTGGTCACTGTCCATTAAAAAAAAAAACAAAAAACACCAAGGAACAAAAATCTGCAAACTTGTTGGAATATAACCCAAAGTCTAGTACTTTGTGAAATAATTCAGCTAAAAAAAAGTCAGTGACAAAAATCAAATCATTGCTGTCTTGTACAGTCACTTGATTGGCCAAGTTTCAATAACCAGAAGCTGGCAAAAAAAGAAAAATGACAGTTAATACTTATTTCCCACCTCTGTGGAAATCAACTACAAAATGCAGTTTCCACAGCCAAGTGAGGCTCCTTTTAGTGATTTAATCATTAATATTTCTGCACAAACATATATAGAACAGAACAATTTTAACCTCTAAGTCATTATTTACTAAATATCTATGAATGCATAAATTTAATTTGTTATTGAGAATTAAAAAGCACAGCTCTCTATAAAAAGAACAGGTGAAAGAAGCCCGTACTATGATTGTCAAGGAGATTCCTGTATCTTTCAATCATTTTGCTGCTCAGTGCTGCTGAAGTCCTACAACTGAATATTTTAAATATTAACTCTCATGAAAACTCAAACGGAACTCAGACATTTGGGCAAACATTGACAACACTTTCCAAACACACTCTGGAAATGACACAAAGTACTCTGTGTTGTTGATTAGTATAAAATAACAAAAGGAACTATGTAAATAGATGAGCTCAAAGTTTAGCTCAGAGCACCTGGCAGGTCAGACACTCACTTTTGAGGGCCTCAGATGCTTTACAGGGAGCAATGTGCCTCTGGATTTAAACAGTGCCATGGATCCCATGGATGGGACCATCCCTGTTCCATGGGAGAATATCCAAAGGGCTTCTGTGGGCTGGGAAAAGGCTTAATGACTATTGCACATGTTCTTCCCCTGATTAGTACAGCAGAACAGAGGATTCCCAGTATTACCAAATATTGGAATCATTCCCCCCCCCTCCATATTAAGGATGTTTTCACTGTTTACATGGTAAATGCCTTAGGACTTGGTGGGTCTACAGGTTTTGGTTGAAAGAAGCCAGGCAAAAGGTCAGCAAAAATGCCTAATTCCAGGAAAAGCAGTGGAAGATGTAAAGCAGGTTCATCCTGCCCTGGTTTTACACGTCCTCACTGAATTTTAAAAATTTTAGAAAAAGCAGACATGGGAATTTTATCATTGTACTATAATTAGAAGTAAAAAGCAGTATTCAGCACTACTCACCTAAAATCTTGTTTGACTTCAAAAAGGTAAAATTCTACCCAAGAGCTCCTGTATCCTCCTCAGTTTCTCCTTCCCTGGGCTCCATTTGGGAAGTTTCTGTGGTGTTCCCAGAGCTGCACCTCAGCTCTCCCACACGAACAGGAATAAGCAGTTTCCTTCCCCACACACAGAAGGAACACTTCAAATACTTATTTCAAAATATTTTAATGGAAGCTGACATCGGAAATCCCAATTATGTCAAAAAGACTTTGGAAAAAAATATCCTGACAGGGCGACCACGTTTGTTCCTCATTTATTCTTAATTACATCTATAGAGAGTTTGCATCATTAATTTAATTAGCAACACATTGGCCTACTGAGGATTTCCTGAGATAGGTCTGAGGAATTTGAGGGTTCTGGGCACATCCACATCCCACCTGCACAAACTCTAGACCAGCCCCAGTCCCTTAATTCCCCCCACAAAGGGAAGAGGCCTCTAAACTCCCTCACACTCTTTAATACACCAAGTAAAAGAGGGAGATAAAGCAATCTAAAACACCTAAAACCCATCATCAATTACTAGGGAGAGCTGAAAAGTTCTTTTCCTGTGGCAAATAAATCATACATCCAGACAGGACACCAAACCTTATAATTAGTGATTTTAAAAGAATATTTTGATCCTTCCCATTATCAGATCAAGGGAGAATTACGTGTGCCTTCAACAAGTCATAGCTCTGACAAGACACAAAGCTGACCCCAAGCACAGGGATCACTGAATTAGCAAAGGACTTGAGATCTTTTCATTCCTGCCTGTGTACACAATCTTAACTCCAGAATCAAAGGGCATAAAGCAGCCAGTCTCCAAATCATGTTTAATGACAGGTAATTCTGGAAAAGGATGAGATTTAAACTTGAGAAAAGCAATTATTTCAAAATTTATTCCTAATGTAGTGAAGTACTACATAAATAGCAGAATTCTACCTATGATGAGTAAACAAATCATACCATTCTTTGGATTTAGGGTTACTGTAAAGTGTCTCCAAAAGTATCCTGCAGGAAGCAAGGTGAGCTACCTGCAACAGACTCCTGGCTCCTGTCAGAGACTCAGAATACTATAGCAGATTTCCAAAATTAATTTCAGAAGTGGGATACAAACCCACCATCATTACTGTATTGCAGCACTTTTCAATGCATAAAGACACTCATTGTTTTCCTTTTAAGAGCATTAATGTGCATACTTCTTTTTTTTTTCTTAAAGGCAACTTGTTCTCCAAGATCTTTACAAAATCTGTACGTTGTTGCAATGGCTGAGGACACTCTAATTACGAGCAGGGTATTACTTTCTCTCCTGAACTGAACACCAGTCGATTGTGGAGATTCTGAGAGATGCACAAAACTAGGTAGAGCTGAGTCATCCACGTCACTGCCAGTAATTACTCACAAAGGAGTTATGCAACTCCTAACACTGACAAAATTCAGTGGCCTTTGACAGACCGGGCTAAGAACGTGCTCCAGAGGATGGCCTGAAAACATTGGCCAAAATCAAAGATGATTTTATTTCAACTGGCAAAGGCAGCAGCTTATGCACAACAGCAGCAGAGCTCAGCTCACGAAAATGCCTTTTGGAGAGCAGCAACTTTCGATGCAGCCCCGTTTTCCAGCAGAATACTTTGGTTCTCAGTCACTTTTTTGTTTCAGTCTTGTCTTGCTTGTCACAATCAGGCAATTAAGCAACTGGTTCTTGAAGTATTTATTGCAAAAATAAGCATTTGAGAAGGAGGTTGCATTTATGCAATTCACAATATTCATGTCTTGCAAGCAGCATGTGCTTACAGCAATTACACAGCTCGTTGTAAATGCAATCCTCCCAGTTCAAGGGGCAGAAAGTGCCCAAATTCCTGTGTTTCTGCCCAATTCCAACTATTTCTGCATTTCATTCAGCTTGCTCAGTAAAATGTTAATGTTACTTTCCTGTTTCTTTGTAGACTGTAATTACATTTTAATAATCTACAACAGTTGATTATGATCAACACCCTCATACCTATTTTTATTACCATGGAAATAGTTATTAATCCAATATCCAGAGGGAAAGAAGTTCACTGAATATTTGAAGCTTTAACAGCTCAACACTGATCCTTCCTACTCAGGCTTAAGGAATTCCAAGAGTCATAAAACAGCTTCACAAGTGATACTGTCACAGGAATACAACACAGGAACAGAACAATGCACAGCCCCAAATCCTGAGCACTTCAAAGACACCCACCACCACGAAAAAAAAGGGGCAAAATCATTCAATCCTGACCTTCAATAACTTCTTCCAAAAGTTCATGCTGTTCTTGTGACTTGAAGCATGAAAATTTGTTTCCTACTTTCAAGATCACCCCCTCTCCTTGCCAGGTGTTTTTACTCCAAGTCAACACAAGTGCTACTGGAAATGCACTTACTGCTAATAACATAATCCTAAATTTAGTCAACAAGCAAAGTCCTCAGAGAAAACCATTCCTTGGATTTTTCCTCCTGTGCCACAGCTGATGGACAAGAGCACCAGAAGGCACAAGTTAATCTTCAAAATAAAAACCTATTTCACATTAGTTCTGTTGACGGTAGTTCCAGCAAGGCCAAGGTCAGAGATCTCTCAGACTGCCAATACAAGGCTTAATTCTATAAAATTTAAGTGAAAGTCCAAACTAAAATTCATTTTGAGATAAAATACAGCTTTGTTGAATCCCCAAGCCACGTGGATGTAGAAATCCAGCAAGTGCGAAGTGCAGCACACCCCTGAGATCACTTATAGAAAGGGTTATGACAACACAAGTATTTGTTCCTGTAATTTGGGAACTTCACACTCAACTTGAAGAAACTGCTTTGGCACAAATAGGCTTTAAGTGCTGCTGGCCAAATCTAACAAGGACACAACAAACACCAGGTCTCCTGTTAACCAGAGCACAACTGGAGGAGCTTTACACAGACTTCGTGAAATAGCTCAGGCCTGAGGAAAATACAACTTAAAGAGTGACTGTTGCAAACAGTTGCCTTCAGATGTTACAAACACACAGAGCCCTTTCAGATGGACACTCTTGTCCTGTGCTCTGCTGGCTCCCCTTGCTGGGGAACTTGTCCAGCCAAAAAATGGGATGCACATCCCAGTTCAGCTGCAACGCTCCACACTTGATTATTTTACCACTGATACATCATAATTTCCTAATATTTCCTAAAGAACTGATCAACGGGACCAGTTGAAAGTTCTCAGACCTTTGCTAAGTTTCATACCTCAATTACAACAAACTGCTTTTACACACAATATAAACAAATAAGCCTTAATACTCCTGCTGACTTTCTGAGCCTGTAGCTTCACTAACATAATTAGGATTTCTCTAATATTAAGGTAGAGGGACTGCAGCAAGTACTATTAATCATTAGAACATTTTAAAGTGTTAGAGTGTAGCAGTCACGGTATAAAAACACATATCCAGTAATCATAGTACTAAAATCCCCAAATTTTAAAAGCACTAAGAAATTTGGGGTTTTATGCCCTTTCAATTTTTATCAGGAAAAATAATTTCAACGAGACCCTTTAAAGGACGTCCTTTCAACTCTTGCACACTTGGAGATGATTTTGTTACAGACCCTTTTCACTTACAATAAGAAGAGTCTGGTGCGCTAGAGAAAGCAAGTCTGACCAGTTTTAAGCAGCTTTATTTAGATAACATCTTTTGTGTGTCTAACAGATCTAGGTGTAATCTTTTATTTGTCATAGCTGACGATACCTGATACACAACCCTTCACTTCTTGATTTCAAAGTGCAAGAGTTTTAATACTCCAGCACCACGTTCTGCTGAGACACGGCAATCATTGCAACAGAACCAGTTTTACCTTTTATTTTCTTTTAAATTGCATTTGCTCCCTGCTGATGAAGCACCTCGAGCACTAAGCAATACCTCGAAGTCGTTCCTCGTTCTTTAACACGTTTAAGCATCCAAACCTCAGCCTGGCACTCCTGGTTCTCTCTGCTCGTTGTGTTGATGATAATCAACGCAGAGTTGAGTTATTCAACGTTTAAGCATCCAAACCTCAGCCTGGCACTCCTGGTTCTCTCTGCTCGTTGTGTTGATGATAATCAACGCAGAGTTGAGTTATTCAACGTTTAAGCATCCAAACCTCAGCCTGGCACTCCTGGTTCTCTCTGCTCGTTGTGTGTACGATAATTAACGTGTAGTTAGTTATTCCAGGAGAAGGCGAAGGAACCTCCGTACCGACAACCTACCTGGATGCACAGCCACATTAGCGCGAGCAGATTTTCAGCAGAACTTAAAGTAACTTTTCACAGGAGCTACGGCCATAAAAGTGAGTTTACAACCCCTCGGATGCTACGAGGGGACGGACACCTGTGACACGAAGCAGCCGGGAGGCGACACAAAGCACCGGCCTCCCCCGGGCGCCGGTCCCGCTACCTCCACACGTGTCACGGCCCGCGCCCGG
>VXBI01001486.1:750520-806772 GCA_013397375.1 Toxostoma redivivum | reverse complement strand
GTGAGAGGATTGTGGATGGAGGGGTTGGGGATGGAGGATGGAGGTATTGGGGTGAGGGACGGGTCTGAGGGAGATTGGGAATGGAGGGATTGGGGATGAGGGACAGGTCTGAGTGGGATTGGCGATGGACAGGTCTGAGGGGATGGGAGGGTGAAGGAATTAATTGGTAATAAAAGGATTGGGGCTGAGGGACAGGGATGGTTGGGGGACAGGCTCGAGGGGACGCGCACTGTCACTGATCGGCGCTGAGGACGCGACGCGGGGAGGCTCTTCCTCCCACAGAGATGACAGAGGGGAAGGAAAAAAAAAATGAAAAACCCCAAAGTTTCGTTGGGTTTTGTTTATTCGAATTGGCGAGGTGTGGGGACAGGAAGCGCGGGCGGCGCGGAGGCACAGCCCGGGCTCGGTGGGAAGCGAGGAGGAGCCGCCTCGCCCTGGTTACAGCAAACCGGCCCCGACCCTTTGTTTGCAGGCTTGTGATGGGAGAGAAGCACGGCAGCACTGCCCAAAGGGGGCAGGAGAAAGAGCAGGAAACAAAACAACATTCCCCCTTCACCCAGGAGCTGGAAGACACTAGATGATGCTGTCAAAAGTATGTTTTTAAAGCACAGAAAACTGCCTGAGTGACAGTTTGTATTTGAACATGCTGTATGATTTATCAATAAGCCCTGCCCTTTAGAAAAAGCAAAGACTCAAACCGTTCTTAATTGCCAAATAATTTTGATGAAATGAGCACAAACAGGGGAACAAGCTGCTGCACCCCATAGCTCAAACACTTTCCATGCTAATTTTTTTTGGCTCAGAAGTCAACCACTGCATAGACAAGTGTAGGATGCTGTGCTGCTCCAGCCCTTGATTAAATCCAATTCCCAATCCCCCAAAGCTGCCCATTCCCACTTCCCTGTGGCTGAAGAGTTGCCTATTGTGAATGTGTCACTGCAGCAGCCGCCAGCTGGCACGTCAGCATTTCCATTGCAAGCCTATTTTTAAAGGTCTGGAACTCAACCATGGAAGACAAATGTTTTGGAGTGTATGCCGGGAAAGTTTGTCCTTCAGAAAATAAAAATCAGGTGAGAAAATGGAGGAGCAAAGTCCCAGGTAGTTAATGTTGACAGAGAATTTATGCTTTAAATATAGAATTGTTCTGGCTGGGTCACTTTATTCTTGTTGTGGTAGGAGTGTGTGAACATGGAGATTTTACAGCAATTAAGTGACAGGAGATGAAGAGACAACTTTGCAGGCTATTGGTGCACACAGCCATATCCCAGTGTCTCTACTGGTGACACTGGTGTGGCCAAATCTGTGAGATTAAATCTGTACATACTTCATCAGTGCCATCAGGCACTTAATTTAAATATAAAGCCAATCAAGTGAGGAGTGATTTTTGAAAGTTCTTGGAGTGCTCAACAAGAACTTTTGTCTAAAATTCCTGTGGCAGATGCTGTTTTGCTGCATCTGACTTCTCCCATTGCTCCAAATAATAACAGGCTGTAAATGAGTGCTCTGCATCCCCAGGGATTTGAGAAATTCGGAGGAAAGCAATAATTAAAGGAGTTAGGATTGTTATTTGTGTCAAAGGCTAGAAAAGGGAAATTATTATGTATGTAGATATAAGAAAAAGGAAATTCAGAATTTATGTTACTCTAGGTCTCACAACCAAACAAGCAAAATGTATTCAATAAAAAGGCAACAATATGTCACTGAAAGGTAAAAATTAGCAGAATCCCCTTCAAGTGCTCTTTCACAGGGAAATAAACCATCAAAAATATATTAGCAAATCACTGATTTAGGAGGACCAGGGCCACAAGTCTCGGGTTTCAAATTAATATTTAGATATTAAACACCTGGATATTATATGCCTCTATTTCTAGAGCATCTAATCTGCCTGTTGGGGTATCAGATCTCGTTTGGTGCCCAGGTTTCAGCTGAGGGTATCACAACCCTGCTGTGCAATTTGCAGCTGAATAATTCTGACATTTCAGCACCTTCATCTGTTCAGCAAGTTCTGTCCATTCCTCCCCTCAGCAGGTCCTTGTAGGAGCAGCATGAGAACCTCAGGGACTTTGGTTAGATGAAGGGTTCAAAATAATTAGTTTCTGAATGTAGATTAACTTCAAAATTAATTCTACAGCATGGTAAAATTGCTGGGAGTAGTATTTCACTGAGCCTAATAGGAAATGAATAAAAATAATGAAAATAAAAGTAATAATAATATAGTAATAAATGGGATTTTGTTCAGTATCAGTACCATGAAACCCAAGCACTCAGGTGTCCCTTTTATGCACCTGCAGCCACATGACAGCATCCATACTGTCTTTACTTTTTAATTTTCCCCAAAAATCATCAATCACACACTTGAACATATGAACAACAGCTTATTTATGAATTTAAAAATTCCTTGCACATTTCCTGCATGTCATTCCTAACAGGACATTTCTCAGAGAGGCCAATTACAGAATGACATTCCTTCTCCAGTTTTCTGGTTATCTGTAGCTACCCTAGACAAGATTATTTCAGAAGAATCCTACAAACTTTGTGTTCATTCGCCCAGCAAGTTTTCCAGGAAAGGAAAAATAGGAATATTATCATCAGGCCAGTGTCTTTTGCTCCCCTCCTTCCCCACCTTAGTGACACTGAACCCGAACCACAGCAAGGACAGCAGAGCTTCCCCCTGGAAAGCCAAGCAGTGGGAATAGAGGAATATCTGGATAGTGCCTTGTTTAGCAAGAGCTCAGGAAGGAAACTGCAAAAAGCAAAGTTTGAGGAAGCTGCCCTTGCTTGTTTCATTCTGCTTTTATGACTCTGGTAACGCCCCTGGAAGGGAACAGGTACGAATTTGGCTTTGGGGCTTCAGTTCAAGGCAAGCTGAACTCTAGGACTGATTGTGAAGCTGGTTCGGGGGGATACAGTTAATTCCTCAGGGCAAGTTTATTCAAGTTCATCATCATTTCACCCTTAATCTGTTGGACAATACGATTTCAGCACATTTTCAGAGTCAGAGCAGCACAACCCTTCCCTGTTGTGTGGATGAATGCTCGTGGGTACAAAGCACGTCCTGTTTGTGCCACTCGTTCTCCTACAAGGAGGAAAAACAACTGTCCTGATGCAACAAAAATGTGTCCTTGGGTCCTTGAGTCCCTGCCAGAACTGCTGCAGAGAAGGGACTGCTTCACACAGAGCCTGGGGAGCTCCCACATGGGCTCAGTGGGACAGCTGAGACCATTAAAATGTGGAGGAAATTGCTCAGGTCCTAGGCAGGTAAATACAGCAAAATTTCCACAATTTTAGACATTGGTATCCCAATACCAAACATCTGTATGCAGATTAAGTTATGGAACAGCATAATGACAAAATCTTTGGTCAGTGCTATGTTAGTGTGAATATGAAAGTGTGAGAGTCCATATCCCACCCTGAATGTTCTGACATTTAAAATATGCACCTAAGCCAAGCTCATTTATGTGTATCACAGAGGTGTGGTATCAAACACAAACAGTGTGAACTTGTTAAACAGTTTATTGTGTGCTTTGCCCCACTCTGTGAAGGCAAGAGGAGTCACTCACACAGAACAGCCAGAACCTCTCTTCCACTCTGTTGTGGTTATGTCAGAGTGCAAAGTGGGAGGGAAGAGGCCCGTGGTGAATCCCGTGCCTCAGCTTCATTCTATTTCCCCATCTCATCTTAGTGCTTCCGTAGCAAGGCTTTAAAAGCTCACTTAGGGATAAAAAAAGGAAGCCAATTGGGAGATGATGCTCCCAGATCAACACCTTAAGGAAGATCTACTATTTCATTCTCACCGTCAAAGCAAACATATTTTGGGGGATATTTTGGAACCACAGGACAGACTTAGCAGCAAATTTTGCCACATTTGTCCAAAACGAGCTCAAGAAATATCTCAGCCATATGGAAAATACAATTAATTTATCTCTGCTGATCACAGTGCTTTGACAGTAGGGGATGAAAACTGCAGATAGGCACAGTGAATGAAGATCCTACTAGACTTTTTTATGCTTGTATGTACTTGTTTTCACTTAAAACCCTTTAGTTTTCCTTCATTTTGAAATGCATTTTGAAATCAAATGTCCTGTAGTTTATATTTTTCCCCCAAAACTGAGTGAATGCTACAAACCAGCCAACTGACACATCTCAGTTCTTCTCTAGCCTCAAAGAAAAATACAAATTAAAGATGCAGTATCCTGTCTCCGCACTGGCCAGGAAAGCAGATGCCAGACAGAACCTACAACAGAGTAAGCAACAGCTAAAAATACAGCTCCAGATTTGTGTTCAGGCTCAAGCAATTCAGGTTTCATAAACCAAGGGTGAGATCCTGCACAGAAGAGTTTTGTGGGATATTTCTTCCATCAGTTCACCCAAGTTTTCTGGAATATCTACATTTACAGTGATCGTAACACTTTGCAAATTCCACCCTTATTACCAAAGTACCTCACTCTAAGCCTGTTGGTTATTTGGATCTGGTGTTCCCTGGCTTTATATTGCAAGGGAGAGGGATTGATCCTCTGCACATTTTTTGGGATTTCACACAGGTGTATATCCCACCTCCACCACCCCACGGGGCACTGCCCCATTCCCCAGGCTGGGGATTCCTTGGCTGGTCACTCTCTCAGAGCTGAAGAGTGGGGAAATTCCTGCTTCTCTGTACACATTTTCACTGCTGATTTGGAATAGACATAAAATAGTTGTCAATAATGTGCACAAATTACAAAGAGAAGGAAAGTAATGAGCAATCACCAGCTCCCCAAGTGCTGTGGAAATGACAAGGCACTCAGAGCACATCACAGACCCACCACGAGGGCACAGCAGGGATGGAGTGAGGAGGGGGATGGTTTTACACCCATGGGGTGACACTGCAGGGATGGACACTCAGGGTTTGTGGGCACTTCTGGAATCTGAGCTTAGGAAAGCCCAGCACAGACCACAGGAATCCTGCAGCCTCCACGTAATGACTCAGTGAAAACCTCAAGGCCCGGCTTTGTCCAAGCTCCTCCTAAGGACTCATCGACAAGAATTTCTTTAGTAATTCATCTCTTTCCAAAAGCTTCTGATGAAAACATGACCAACTGTATTTGTGATAGAAACTCCCAAGGTTAGCTGAGCCAAGTGCAGTCAGAAAACGTAATTAAATACTGAAATAAGTCACTGCAGCAGTGTGCACACACCAACAGATGGCAAATCTACCACAAGCAATTGATCCTTTTTTTAAAGAAACCTGAACCTCACACACTTTTGTCTTGTTCCAGAACTTGCTTCCTTATAGTTCTTCAAACCTGATTTATCCTTGAAGCTGAAACCAAGCCTGAGAAATCCAACTGGAATTTAGAGCAAATTTTGCCTCAGAGCGCAGAATAAACCACCACGATGTTCCAATATGCAAATGTATCAACAATGATGAATACTTAAGGGATTGATTGCATCCAAAATCATCGTGATCTCCATCTTCAGGGTAGTTCTTGTGACAGCAGAAGGTGTTACTTCTGCAGTGAGAGAGAGCCAAAGATGTTGCCAGTTCCTAACTTTAGCTAGAAGCCCACATACCATGCCTCAAACCAGTATCCTAATCATCCCAGGTGAAAATTCTTCCCATTTTGGAAGATTATAATTAACTTCCTACTGAGCCATGCTTAGAAAAATGCTTCAACCTGAAGGATTAAATAGGAACTTAGTATCTGTCAGAAATAATTCAGCAGTAGCTGTTTGTGTCTTGCAGTAGAAAGATACTGATTTAAAACTACATATTTAGAAGTTGTTTTCTCCTTATTGTGTAACAAAAGGACTTGACTGGATGAGTAATAGCTGCATGAGGAGCAGAGAGGAGGTCGTGAATGCCACTTCAGGGATATCAGTTTGGGTCTTCAGGTAATTGCTGCAGCAGCAGAGAGTGCTGGAAGGGTCCCCAGTGCTGGAGGGACAGAGATCCAAATCCTTCCAGCCCCCTGCTGCTCTGGGGGGTCACCACAGCTCCACTGCTCTTTCTTCACCACCACAGTCAAGGTTATTTTCCAGCCGTCTTGACTTTGCTCCTGTTCCAATTGGGGCACAACTTGACTCATCAGTTCTTTATTTGGAACACACATCACATTTCTGCACTTCATCAGTTCTGCTGCCACTGAGGTCACTCATTTGTGGCCATTCAATACTTCCTGCAAGTGCCCAGCTCCCAGTTTCACCTCTTCCCACTGCCCTGAGCCTGCAGCCACTCTTCAGCCAAGGATGCTCTTTGTAGCCCTGTGAGTTTGGGTTCAGCAGGACACAAGCTGAGCACATTCTGGAATATGTTTCAGAATCAGTCTCTTCAGCCCAACTTCTTTTCCCATTAACTCTGGTGACAATATTCATAATAATTTCAATGGGAGCATGATAATTCTGTAAGTAATTGCTATCAGGAATTTAATTTAAACCTCATTTGACTGACATTTCTTGTTTGCAAGATATCTATTTTAGGAACAATGTCTTGCTAGTGTATCTCTCTTCATCTTAGTCATGACTGATAACAGAATAATCATCCCAACCACTTTTCTTTTCCTGCATAATGGCTTTACTGCATTTTTACATAGCAAACACACAAGAATAGAAACAATTAGACAAATAACAGTATTATATGGAGACGAGCAGGTAAGTGACTAGAACTTACTTGAAACTCTTTACTAGGCTGAGAAGCCTCTCGAGCTCCAACAGAGTTGTTGAAAAGACTAAGGAACGATGCAAGGTGCCTCTAACTCATGTTTCCCTCAGCTGGGCTTACACAGGTGTATTAAATACAGAATGCCAACGTGCCAGCACTCCAACCTGCTCCTGATTTCACTGCCAGAAAGACACCGAGGGGCTGGAGTGAGTCCAGGGAAGGGAGCTGGGAAGGGGCTGGAGCACCACGAGGGGCTGAGGGAGCTGGGAAGGGGCTCAGCCTGGAGAAAAGGGGATCAGGGGGAACTTCTGGCTCTGCACAACTCCCTGACAGGAGGGGACAGCCCCAGGTCGGGCTCTGCTCACAGGGAACAGGGACAGGAGGAGAGGGAACCACCTCAGGCTGTGCCAGGATGGGCTCAGGATGGACATCAGCAGGAATTTCTCCTTGGAAAAGACGGTCAGGCTGCCCAGGGAGGTTTGGACTCCCCATTCCTGGGGGTGTCCCAGGAAGGCCTGGTTGTGGCACTCAGTGCTCTGGGCTGGTGACAAGGTGGGGATCGGTCCCAGGCTGGGCTCGATGATCCCAGAGGTCTTTCCCAGCCTCAGGGATTCTGGATCCTGAGCTGCTCTGCAGGAATTCACTGCCCATCCTCCAACACTATCCAGTAGCACCACCAGCAAAGTCATCACTGTCCCAGTCACACTGTGCTTTTCCAGGACAAACCTGAAGCAGCAATTGCCAGGCAATGGATCTTTAATCAGTGTCTTTCCTACAAGGAAATGCCACAAAACACTTTGCAGGTCATTACTTTGTTCTTAATAACCACCAGCAGCCACGGGGCAGCCGAGTGCTGAGTAAGGAGGGACAGGGCTCAGCACCACTCCCAGCTCTTTGTCTATTCCCTCCTTGGCTGTAAATCTAAAGGGACAAGCAATTAGGAAGAGTCTTCATCAAGTTGACTTTGACACTGGAAGAGCTGCTTGTCCTGTCAATGAGGAACTGTCACAGGCATCGATAGAGCTGTGACAGAACAGCTGAAAGTGGTAAAAAATTGACAGACTGAAGACTTTCAGTGATAAGGAAAAAATGCAGTCCACGCCACGTGAGAGGCAGATTCTCGCCACCCCTAATGGGAGGGATTTTAGTAGTTGTTGTGTTTTGGCTTCAGTGAGAAACAGGAGCACTCCGTGGAGGAAACATCTCACAGGATGAGGTCAGACTTGTAAAGAATGGCTCTTACCACAGCCCAGCCCAGCAGCAGAGCCAGGGGTGAGCAATGAATCACCGGTGAACAGCAAGAATAATTCTGGTGGGGTACCTCAACCTCCCTAGTGAAACTACAAAACTTCAGCTCCAGCCTTCTTTCAGTTTGCATTTCACCAGTTTGTGGTGTTTTGAAGCAAATTTAAAGAATGTAATTCTGAGCATCAATATTTATCTTGTAAAAGGAGGAGGAACAACCTTTGATTTTTCTTTCTGCAAAGAAACACAGTGTGGTACTGATGCCTCTGGTATCAGCTCTGGAAGGCCAGCAAAAAGCACCGGGGCAAGCCTCTACAAAAGAGGAGGATCTGCTTTCTTAATACAAAAAATTAATAAGTCTCACTTTTAAAATCTGCTAACAGTAATCTCGAGGAAAAAAGAAATAATGCTGGGTTTGTGTGGGAAGGAAGCAGATTTAAATCTCAAATGAATGACATACCTTGTAATTACAGGAACCATTGAAAGAGATAGTCAGAATTAAAATACTTCAAATATTCACAGCGAAATATTAATTTGAAAATTTTCAAGGGTGGATAACTGCACATAAACAGAGGCAGATGATCAAGGGCTGCAGTTCAAATTAACTCAAAGAAAGAAGCCAGCCTTGTTAAATGATATCTAAAATTGTCCCTGAGCTCAGCAGCGAGGGCTTGAGGCAGTGTTTGGCTGGGTGAGCAGCAACTTGGATTTACTGTGAAATTGTGCCTTTGTGAGTGCCACAACTGCCTCCCAACAATGCCTTTCAGAAGCACGTGAGCTCTGAGAACGCTTCAAAATTTAAATTAAAACACCTTTCCAAATTTTCAATCACCAAACAATGGGTGATTAAGAACAATCATTAAGCTTGCAGCAACAGAAGTAACATATTTCTTCCACTATGACAAAGTCCTCATTGCTTCATGCATTTTAATAAGACACTCTTAAAGTATTTTATGTTGCACCTAGCTATTATTATTGGTGATTTAGCACTCTAGGTGGAAGATGTTTTCACTCAGAGATGATTCCATCTGTATTAATGCTACAAATAAAACTATGAACCCATTTTACATCAATTATTGGCATTTTTTTGGACCCAGTGGACCCAATGGATTCAATTAATGGCATTTTTTTGCCCCCGATGGACTCAATTAATGGCATTTTTTGAGTGAAGGAGATGATTGCCTAAGTACAGAACCAGCAGGAGACCCCAAGACCCCTTAGATAAGATTTTAATGGGATAAACACATGGTATCAGTTTTCTGTACAGAACATTTTGCCGTAAATATTTTCTACACAAAGGATTTTCCCTCCATAAAATGTCACTCTGATTGCTCAGCATTTCCCTCTGACTCCCATCGTGTCACTCTGATGGATCTGCTGAACCCACTGAGAGCTGCAGGGAGCTCAGGGGAACCCAAAATTGTCATTCCCTGTTTGTCTGCCTGTTTGTTTAACTCCAACCCCGCAGTTCTGGCTTCCTCCAAATTCGCTTGGAGACTCTGGGAGTGCTTTTACAGAGCTGTTGGCTTGTCACAGTGACACCTCTGCTTCATTCTGCTCCGTGCAGCTGGAAAACAGGGAGAGCTCCCCTGCAGACACCTTGGCTGCTGCTCCCATTCCTGGCCATGGAACGGGTGAGGAATTCACACAGGCTGGGGGCTCGTTGGGAAAAGCAGCTGCCAGAATCACTGCCATGGCATTGTGGTCAACAGGACTGAAATATTCCAGAGGAGGCACCAGGATCATCAGAGGGATGGAGCAGCTCTGCTTCAAGGAAAGGCTGGGAGAGCTGGGATTGTTCAGCCTGGAGAAGAGATCCCATTGTGGCCTTCCAGTGCCTGGAGGGAGCCCACAGGGGAGATGGAGAAGGTTTGAAGCTATTTCCAATGGCTTCAAACTGCCAGAGAGTAGGATTAGATGGGATATTTGCAAAAAATTCTTTTCTGTGAAGGTGATGAGGCCCAGAGAAGCTGGGGCTGCCTCATCCCTGGAAGTGTCCCAGGCCAGGCTGGATGGGACTTGGAGCAGCCTGGGACAGTGGAAGGTATCCCTGCCATGGCAGAGGTGGCACTGGATGGGCTT
This sequence comes from Toxostoma redivivum, assembly GCA_013397375.1. NCBI lineage: Eukaryota > Metazoa > Chordata > Aves > Passeriformes > Mimidae > Toxostoma > Toxostoma redivivum. The sequence goes on along the minus strand of VXBI01001486.1, from coordinate 796,808 downwards.
TAAAGTTCCTCCCACCCCAACCCATTCTGTGTCCTATTGATGCCTCCCAAGGACCCGATTCCCTCCTCTCTCAAGATATTTTTGAGCTGGAAATCATGGTCTGAACTTTTACAGGTGTCCTTAACCCCTCAGTGACCAGCAGGCTGATCAGTCCCAATCACATTTATGAGCCTCAATGGTTATATTGTAAATGATGAAGCAGTTCAAGGAGTCACCCAACAAATGTAAATTAAAGCTATCAAAGGTCAGAGCTTGGCATGAGAAAGCTGGAATGACTCAGTTTATCCAGAGCATGAGTGGGATCTGAACATTGAACTAAGAAATGCTTCCAGCAAAAATACTCATCATTGTAAAACCTTTAGGATATGAAAAAATATAAATAACTCAACATTATCAGTAGGTAAGGGTAAAAACAGCTTTTAAAACCTCTTAAGCAGGGGATTTTCTAATGGATTTCATTTTAATTTTTGCTTATTACTACACTGCTTTTAATACAAGCCATTATTTTGTGCACGGATTCTCCTTTCTTTGCATGTATTCCAGTGCTAAAACATTCCAGTGAAAAGTCCACAGTATGAAGCTCATAGTGAAGCAAACAAAAAAAAAGGCTGGGTTTTATTTTTTCCTTATCGAGCCAAAAATCACCCGTCATCCCAGCCCACGGCTACTCCCACGGGCAGCGCCGTCAGCGCTCTCACATCCCGCCCTGCGCTGCTTCCCGGGAGCTGCTCCTGCTGAGCCGGGGCCAACGCCACCAGGATGGCCCTGGGTGACACCGGGTGACACCGCTCTCTTCAGGTGACACCATCCTCTTCAGGTGACACCGTCCTGTTCAGGTGACACCAGGTGACACTGCCCTCTTCAGGTGACACCGCCTTCTTCAGGTGACACTGTCCAGGTGATATTGTCCTCTTCAGGTCACACCAGGTGATACCGCCCTCTTCAGGTGACACTGTTCTCTTCAGGTGACACCATCCTGTTCAGGTGACATCGCTCTCTTCAGATGACACCAGGTGACACTGTCCTCCTCAGGTGACACTGTTCTCTTCAGGTGACACCATCCTGTTCAGGTGACATCGCTCTCTACAGATGACACCAGGTGACACCGTCCTCCTCAGGTGACACCATGCTTTTCAGGTGGCACCATCCTCTTCAGGTGACTGCTCTGAGCCACCTGAAGGCCCAGCCAGGGCCAGCCCTCCCACACCAGTGCTCTGTTGTGTTGTGTCCCTGCTGCTCCTCCTCTCTCCCCCAGGACCTGATGTCCATGCTGGCACTCTGAGCATCCCCAGCTCTTCTTGTTTTACCAGTTGCCATTTCTCTATCATGTCTCAGTTTAACCTTTGTTAATCTTTCCAAGCTGGATTGGTCCTGTCCCCTTCCTGCTGTGGCCTCCTGAGGCTACACACACCCAGGGGATGGATGAGAGGAAGATTTCACAGAATCCTCTAGGCTGGAAAAGAGCTCTGAGGTCATCAAGTCCAGCCTTTGGCTGATGTGTGATCGTGGATCTTGGATCCCCCCTTTAAGCCCAAATCATGATGGTGGCAAAGGTGGGAGGCCACAAATCCAAGCCTTTGTTTTATCTCCATTCTTAGTGTATTTTACAGCTCGTTTTGGGCTAAAACAAGGAAAACTCCGCATTGCCCAAGCTGGGCTCATGCCAGGCCTCAGGATTTGGGTGAGTGTTCCTCTTGCTGGAGAAGCCCAAAGCAGGAGTTTGGGAACTCTGCCTCTCCAGGCACTTCCTGCCATTCCTGCTCTGCAGAGCCACTCTGTGATGGGGTGACTTGTGTGTCCCTGTCCCCATCCACCTCCCAGGTTAGCTCTGCCTCTCCTGCCTGCTTCAGAGCTGTCCCCTCTTCTATGTACACAAGTTTTCTTTTCACACATTGAAACCCCTGAGCTCACAAGATGTGTGTGCAGCTCCAGGCCTCATAATACTCAACCAATTTAACCAATATTTCCACTTTGTTGTTGTTGTTGTTGAACATCCAGAGTGACATCACAGCACTTTCCTCTCTCTTCTTTGGAAATTTCCTTTTTCCAGGAAGCCAACATTCACTGCTGGAAGGGAATTATCCATGTGTGAGCCATGGCAGTGGTGTGGAGGTGGGGAGGTGATGGTGAGATGTCCCTGTCATTACAGGAACAGCAATTAAAATGTCACTTACCTGGCTGAACAGGTCGCTGCCCTGGGTGGAAAATCTGGCATCACTGTTGTGGGGAAAAATCTGTAATCAGTCTCTAATTACTGCTCATGGCCTGGCTGTTAATTGGAGCTGCACTGAACCCCAGGGTGGTGGAGCCAACAGAAGCCCTGCTGCACTGACCCATGGTGGGACATTGATTCTGGGGTGACTCAGAGGGGTCCCCACTGCCCCAACCCCCTCAGAATTCCAGGCACACACCCTTCCCTGCCCAGCCATGCACAGCCCATTCCCAGAGCCCATGTGAGCTATAAATACACACCCGGATCATCCATCGACATTTAAATATAATACACTGCCAGGCAGAGGGGTTTTAAATATCTGAAGGATGTGGTATCTTGGAAACCGATTGCCTCGAGTTGCCCAAATCAATTACAGAGTGAATCAACACATGGCTCTGGCGTGGGAGCAGCGAGCAGCTGGCGCTGCCACCCGCCCCTGTCCCCATCCCTGTCCCCAAACCTGTCCCCGGGCTGGGAGCACGGCAGGGAACAGCTCCGGGAGCCCCAGCTGCTCGTGCTCCCCCAGGACAGGGCACTGAATGGTTCAGCTCTTATCTCAGCTCCTTCAGCTGAATTAAAGAGGGGAAAACCAATTGAAAACCATCTGCAGAGGTGATAGGAGTCTTTATCTGGGAATGTTTGCACAAATTAAAAGGGTTTTACTGCTAATTGCTGACATTTTGTCAATGTTTTCTACCTATCTTCAGGCCATCAGCAGCACTTACTCTGAAAATTGTGAGTCCTGGTTCTTGCAGAGAACACAGATCATGGCAACTCACAGTCCCCCATGACAGCTAGAAATGGCATTTTCAGCCACACACTCCAGGGTTTTGTATGAAAAAAATTAGATTAATTGATATTTTAAAGAATGGAAACTCAGAAAACCATCTATTTCTGAAGTGTGATTGTAGATCATGCAGAAATGTGTCCATCCTGTTCCCATGGCCCAGATTTGGCAAGACACATCCCAGTGGGATTTTTCCTAAAAAGGGCTAAACCAGGGAGCCTGTGCCAGCGTTACTGGGGTCAAACCCTGCTGCTTGGCTGTGCAGGTCTTTTGTGAGGAGCCCAGGACCTGATCCCCACACAGGAGCTGGACATGTCCAGCTCTTTCATTCCTCCCTGATCAGTTTGGATTCCTTGGCCAGGCTCTGTAAAAAGCCTGAAATTTTAAATAATGGTTCAAAAATGGGATGATGTAGCCGGGAGAGTGTGGGTTGCTGAGAGAAGAGAAGGCTGAGCTAAATATTTGGCAGAATTAAGCAAACCAGGAAAGACATGTGGGCATAAAGAAATAATTCAATATTCAATTTCTGGCAGAATTCATGAAATCTGTTTATAGTTCTGATCACAGTGAGCCATTTATTACTATTATGGGAATGAAGGCCTCTGGGAGGGGGGTTGCAATGGGTTTGTAACTGTTAAATGATTCACAGAACATTAAATTCAGGTTAATTAACCCATGATCTTTGTTGGGGTGTCTGTTCCCGGGAATTCCAAGGATTTGGCCTCCCCAAAATGGGCTCTCCTGGTGTGGTTGCTGCTCTCCAGTTCTGTCCATCCTTGAGGGCCTGGGACCTGCTGGGTGACTCCTCCAAATTCACTTCAAATTCTTCTGAATTCTGACTGAGGCCAAAACCTTCAGAAGAAAGAAGGGCTTTTAATTGAAAATTTCAGAAAAGAGGAGACTGCCAGGGAAGATTGAGGCTGGGGAGAATTTTTCCTTCCAAAATAGTCAAATGAGCTTTTTCTAGGGAAAAAATTCTACACAGTCCGAGATTATTCCAGATTTCCAGCAAGAAATAATCAAAAAGCAAGATCAAATAGTAGGCAAAGTCTGAACATTTTCACATTTCTTGCCCTTTCCTTCCCTACTAAAATAACAACTGCAAGTAAATAACCAGAAAACACCTTTTTTTCCTGTTTCTTTCTCCTCCCATGGCCTTTTCCCTCACTTCTTGCAGCAGGAGCATGGAGCTGGAGTGGCCACCCAGCTGTCCCTGCTGGTCACACATCACCTCATCCCAGACCTAAATCCACGTGGGGAAATCAAACTGGAATATGCTCCTGGTTTATGGCTGAACCTTTTCAGTCTCCTCTTTACTAAATGCCAGATTTATTGTAATATTTGATTTTTCATTGAGACAAAAATATTTGTTCATTCTGAAATGTGAAGTATGGCGACAGTTCAAGGCATTTTCCCTCAATTCCTGTTTTTTTTTTTTGCCACCAGGTGGCAATGGAGCTGCAGCACCACCCGGCTCGGGTGGGCTTTTCCCAAAACACCCCAGTTTAGGGTCCCAGGAACATTTGAAACTAAATCTTCACGGTCAGACAGATTCAGCTCGTCTCCATCCATGTTCTCTCTGGTTTTCCCCTCCCTCTCTGCAGCCGAAATTCCAAGGCTGGACGGCGGCTGAGCTCGGAGTTTGGGTGACTTTGGAGAGTTTAATTAATCAGAATTATGGCAATCTGCAGGGCAGGAGAGGAGCCAGGTGAGCCCGTGGGATCCGCGGGACGCGGCCACATCGCCACAGCCAGCCCTGCGGATCTGGGAACTGCGGGATCTGGGAATTACAGGATCTGGGAACTGCGGGACCCTGGAATTTCGGGATTTGGGAATTGCGGGATCTGGGAGCTACGGGATCCGGGAACTGCGGGATCTAGGAATTGCGGGATTTGGGAATTGCGGAACCCTGGAAGCCCCGGGTCTGGGAATTGCGGGATCTAGGAGCTGCGGGATCCGGGAATTGCGGGACCCGGGAATTTCAGGATCCGGGAGCTGCGGTACCAGGGAATTGCGGGACCTTGGAATTTCGGTATCTGGGGGATCCGGGAATTGCGGAATCTGGGAATTGCGGGGTCCGGGCATTTCGGGACCCGGGAATTGCGGTACTCTGTTATTTCGGGAGCCTGTAGTTTCGGGATTGGGAGTTGCGGGATCCGCCTGCGCCTCGCTCCCGTGTCCCTGCCCGACCCCAGGGGATGCAGCCCGCAGCAAATCCCTTTTCCATGCGGCCCCTCCAGCCCTTTCAGCACCCCTGGGTTTGAATTCAGTTTCACTCCTGTCCCTGTCCCCCGGGCACCCCCAGCACCCCCGGGCTGCTCCTTACCCACCAGGATTGCTCCTGAAGCCATCAAACATCAGCTCCAAAAACTGTCCCCAGTTTCCATCCACGTGCATTGGGGCCGAGGTCAGAGGCCAGGGGATTTAGCTCCGGAGATCTTTAACTTAGGCAATGCCAAGGGATGGGATGAAGAGAGCACAAAGAGTCACATTTAGCTTAAAAACAGCTTTAAAGAAGCCCCTTCAGGTGAACTGAGCTGGGTCCATGCGCCTTCACTGCACACAGATCCCGTTTTGGGAAGGGACATTTCACTGCTCCTGGGACAGAAGGCTCCAAGTTCTGTATAAAATCCTAATTCTGAAAAGCCACTCCATAAATAATAAATTAATTTATATGGGCTGAGCCCTGACGTGGATTTAATTCTTGTTGCTCTGAACAGAACTGAACATTTACAAGGCCATAATAAAGACAGAAACGGAGAAGTTCATATAGGAAAAGGAGTTAGTTCACCTTTATTTCATTTCTCCATAGTCCCAAACTTGACAGACGTAGAAAAATATCCTTGAGTCAGTAGACAAATTTACCAATGCTAAATAGCCCTTTTCTCTGACCATCTGGGCCACCCTAAATACATTTGTACAAGCATTACTTCAAGGGGTTTCAATAAAAGGTTCTTCTAAACTATAAACAATAAACTACAGAGGAAAAACTCGAGCTACCAAAGCATGCAGATGAAGGGATCTTCCAAAATTTAAAAAAAAAAAAAAAATAAGAAAGCAAACCAACCTTGAGATGCATTTGGAAGAGAAAACAAATTAGGACAATTTGAGAAAAAAAAATTAATTAAGAGAAGTCAAAGCAAACTCTGTAAAGGATCTGTGGATAAGTTAAAATATCTATGGCACAACTTTTCACCAAAAAAAATTAAGGCGAAGACCAACGTTTTATATAAAAATAGCTGAGCAGGCTTCTAAAGCAGGAAATCAGCATTTCCAATGATGACTCTGTTAATACAAGATTATAAATACCCTTTATATACACAGAAAACCAACTCAATACAAATGTCTGGACTGTTTCTCTGGGCATCTGGCACTCCAAATGCCCAGATCAGGTGTCCTGGACCTTAGTGGAGGTACTTCAGTTGAAGGTTTGTAGTAGTTTCTTTGCTACACGTACTGATACAAATCATAAAAATGCAATATAAATAAAGATTTTCACACAGAAACTCAGGAATATGCTCAGGTTACAAAGCTTAAGGAATTGGCCCGGAAGGAAATGATAAAAGATTTAAAATCATCAATTTTCCTGTTTTGTAGGCAAAGGAAAACATCTAAGTTATACAATAATATTAGATTTTCAGAATATTTTTTTTAAATGAAACCGATTCCTACAGTGAAAATAAAGCAGAAGCTATGATGGCAGAAGATTCATTATCTCTTCAGAAATACAGCAGTTTGTTTATTTGCCAAGATTACTCAGAAATATTATTATGGGCATTTTCATAAATTTCCAAGCCTAAAAGTTACCAGTTGCAAGGACATAAACAGTAAACCATATTTGTATGGATGTATTTGACTAATTTTTCAGAACTATGCAATTGATATGCAGAAGACAGAAAAATAAGAGCAAATTAAATGTATTTGCGAAGAATTCCATTAACATTTCAAGTTAAAATACCTTTGTAGAGCTACTGTGATCAGGTTCAGTGTATCTGTGCACATTGTAAATCTGCATCTGAGTGTTCACACACACTCAGTAATTCCAGAAACAACCCCAATAATTACAAAATTCCTACTGGAGAAGACAATTTTCCCCCAGCACAACTCAGTGGATTTGCCAATGACTTTTTGAACTGTATTTCACAAAATCTGCAGATAAAGCAGAAGCTCTTGTTTTCCACAGCACAGAAACCTTTTAGTTTATTGAAATTTTCTTGACTAAAACCCAGAACCTTCATTTCTGCCTCCCTGTGCCTCATTCCCTCCATCCCCCTCATGCATCCTGCCACCCTTCCCCTGTACTACAGGGAGAGAAATGTGATGGGGGAATTCAAGGAACTCTTCAGATGAAACTTGAATACAAACATGGTCTAAATCTACATTTGACCTCAGTTTGTTACTGACCCATTTTCATTTAACACTTCAAAATTCTTTCTACAAGGTCTCTGTAAAGTTATGCCAAAAAAAGGAGACAACTGAAACAAAAATCTGCAGAGGTATTTATGACTGTGATGTCTCAGGAAGTGTAAAATCCTTTTCCTTACAGTGCTGAGATCACTGACTGCTCTCCCAGATTGTTATCTGATGCACTGAGCAATGTTCCAACAATCATTAATATCAATTAAGGATAATACCAATTTCTCACAGTAGCTGCACCAAAACCAGCACAGCCACCCCACCATCCAGCTTTAACAGAAATATTTTCTCCCATTAACATATACTAAGCTTTTCTCCCTAATATTCCATTATTTCCTTCTCCATGGATTGTGATGAACACAAATACAGAAAAATAGCATAAAATAAAAACAAAGTGATGGCTCACACTCAGCAAAAACCAAGCACAAACTGAAGGATGCACGTTGGGAATAATTTATTGCCTATAAAAGGTTAAAAAAAATCCTAAATTCACATTTTCTGTGTGGGTTTAAGGGGTGTCACGTTTCAGAGGTAGTGTTGTGTAAAATGTAAATCAGAGCTGGAAAGGAGTTATTGACTTAGTTCAGTAACATGGGAAACTGTTCCCAGAGCCAAAGCACTGACCTGAACTGTTTTCCTTCCAGGAACATCCTTGAACACCTCCTTCAGCCAAGAGGATTTGCTCCTTTGTGGGAAAAGAGCCCCCACAAGCCCAAGGCTCTGCCCTGTTTCTGTTCTGACCAAAGCAGCTGCTGTTTTGCTGAGCAATAAATGTTCAGACTAAACTCCTGTTCTTCCATGGAAAATTCCCATTTTGTAGTGCTGCTCCAACTACTTTTTTCCCCAAAACTTTTCAGATTTCACATGTGATCAATGTGGTAAAATGTTCTTGATTAAAGAAATCAATGCCCACAATCCAAACTCCACAATCCAGGTGGAGTTTTCTCACTCCCTAATTTTGCTCAGGCAGAAAAGGCAGAGTCTGAGCCATGTTCCAGCCCTTCAGCCCCTGCTCTGGGGGAGCTGGGCAGGGCTGGACATCAAGCTTTGGGCTGGAACAAGTTGTGAATTGTCCCTGTGCCAGGAATTCTGTGCTGGTCCCTTCATGCACGTTCCTGTCCCTCCTCACACCAGCAGCACTCTGAGAGCAGAGGCCAGCACTGGCTCTGTCCACAATGACAAGAGGAAGGTCAGACTGTGCAGGAGTTTGTGCTCCCAGCAGATCCCAAAGGGCAGGGCAGATCCATTCCAAGCAGGGATTCCCATTCCCAAGCCACATGTCCCTGATGCTGCTGCTTTGTCCCATCACTCCACCTGTCTGAGCCCAGCAGCACACACAGCTTCTCCCCTTAGGGAAGACAGAACCAGGACATTCCTCTCCTCACTCACAGGGCTGCAAAGCCCCAAACTCCTCATTCCACACCTTTTATTGCCTTAGTGAAAAGAAATACTTGGAGAGATTAAAGTGCAGAGCTGCCTCCAGGGCCAAGCACTCCAGAAACCTCTTAGGGCTCATCTGCTCAGGTACCTTTGGCCTGCCCCAGATTCACCTACTGGAGTATTTGTTGTTTTATTGGAGTATTTCCTGTTACTGTTACTCCTGTCAGGCCTATGGATGTGATTGATGCATCACCTGCAGGGAGAGGAAAGGAGGCAGAGCTCCAGGAAATAGGGTTTTAACCATGAGCAAACTGTCCAGCATTAAAAAACAGCTCCCCAGGGAGAGCCTGGCCTGCCTCTGCTAAAGTCTGCTCTGGGCCACTTTCCCACCTGGGCTTCTTCAGAAAGACATCACTGATGTTCCCATGGATGCTTTAGGAATGAGCACTGTTGATGGACAAAGTAAATGAGAGACTTTGCAGGATGGTCAAGCAGATCCATGGCCACAGCAAGGTGATAAAACCACCCCCACGTGGCCCTTGTGCTGCAGTGATAATTCACATCAGTCACTCACTGGACAGAAAGGGGGCTGGGTTCTGTCACCCTGAAAAGCACAGGATGAGCTTTATCTCCTGTGGAAGCTTATGAAATGATGAACTGCACTTAATGCAGGTGTTTGTTACCATCCTACAGACAGGGCAAACACCCTGAACCCAAACCCACCCCAGAGCCACCCCCACTGCTCTCCACCAACATTTAAACACCACTGATGATAACAGCCATTAGATTCTTGTTGGAAATGCACACTGATACTGAAAAAACCCAGCCAAGGAGCTGTGGAGCATCTTCCTCACAAGATTTTGTTATTCAGGGATGGAATTTACACTCTATTTTCCTGATTATCCTGTAGTGCTGTCAAGTGACCCAGGCTGTGTTCTGTGTCCCCACAGGAGAAAGGATCACAGAACATCCCCCAGGGATGGGGTGGGCCTTGACTGCTCTCCTCAGCTGCACATCCAGGAGGATTCCAGCTTCCTGGAGAACAGGGACTGACATAATTGTTTGCATCTAGTAAACAGTTCATTCAAAATTCATTCCTTCCATTTGTCTGGATATGAAATAGCAGCAAGACAGCAAAATAGGAATCATCAACGGAAGTTTTTCTTGCAGGAAGGTAGATGATTTAATTGACCATGAAATTGAGAACTCCTGTTAAGAGTATCCTGCCCTCTGTCATGAGAATTCAAGTGGAAGAAGCAGGAAAACAGGGTCCAAATAGTGGCAAATCCCAGCACTATTTTTAAAAATTTCGCAAAAAACAAGAGAGTTCATTGTCAGTGGCACAAATTTCCAGTCCAAAGAGAACAGCAATAGGAACCATTGTCAGCCTGGCATAGAAAACCCTTTATAAATGAGTTTTTCAGAGCAAGCAGAATTCCAGCTCAGCTCTATCCCCCCTGTGAAGGACAGCACTGTCAGCTCTGCTCACAAAACTCCATTTCCACCCCGAGTTTTAATGCCTCAACTCACACACAGCAGCTTGGAACTCTGGGCTTTCTCTGTGGAAGGGAAGCTCTGTTGGGAATTTAAAGAATTGTACAGGGGGCAGAACTTCTGGTTTTTCAGAACACCTTTTAAAGCTGTTCCTGCCCTTTCTGCAGCTGGTATTTAACAGTATTGCTAAATGCTCCTTGTGCCCAAGGAGAGGAGAGACCAAAAACCTGAAAGAACAGAGCTCACTACTGATACTAAACAAAAAGAGCTGTACAAGTGATGAGGGAGGAACTGATCAGACTGAGAAAACCCTAAAACCTCAGTTTAATCCCAGCAATAAAGAAAAAACAAGTGTAAATATTTCCCCTAACACTGGATTTTCTGAGCTACACCTTGGACCTCCCACTGAAATGAAGGGGATTACTCACTGATGAACAAGGATTCCCCAGAGTCAATTATTATTTGGCATAAAATGGGAAGATCAGGTTTTTTACCAGACTGAAGCATCTGTGTGAAAAATGCTTGCTGAGGGATACCCAGGTTGGAATTGGAGCATCAGTGCCATGGACAGGCACCTGCAGCATCCCACAGAACCATCCAAGAGGAAAAGAGCTCCAGGACTGAGACCTGCCTTGGACTGGTCACCACCCTGTCACCACTGCCAGGGCATTCCCTGGGCACCAACACACTCCAGTGAATCCATCTGAACATCTCTGCCATCCATTCCACCACAGGAGTGAAGGGACTCAGTGCCAACAGCTCTGGGAAGGAAGAAATTCAGTTCAGTCCCTTCCTGCAATCGAGATCACAGTTTAGAAATGGCACTTGCCAAAAAATGCACCAGGCAGGGCTTCAAACCAGACCTGCAGAACTCACTTCCCAACACTGGAAAACCTTTCAGGATGCAATGACAGCTGTGGAATTCTGACTGGCTTGGTAAACTGGAGCAAAGTTTGTGGAAAAATATATAACCAAGACTTAAAATAATAAGAACTTTACCATTCAGGCTTTGACAAATAAAAACTATGACTACAATCATTAAACTCTAATCAGTGTAAACATCCAATCCCATTGCTACTGTATTAGCAAGTTGTGTCCTGCAGCTATCAGGGTTCCCATTTCCACCTCATTTCTTCCAACATTTATCACTGCTTCCTTGCATTAATAATTTATTGATGATAATTCAATTTTTTCAGTTAGCCTTTCAAGGTTTTTTCAGCTATTTTGGTCAGAAAAATGGAAGATTTAACAATCTCAAGTCAGAAAACAAAAAACACTTCAGTTTAATTTCAGGTTTTCAAGCACAACTCAGAGAAAGCCCGTTATTCTATTTGGATCCCCGATTTTTAGTCCACCTACCTGAGTAAAAATGGGGAAAAATATAATAAACAGGCCTGGGGAGCACATGGAGCTGGAGAATTCGCTGTGTGTCACACAACATTTGTTTCCCACTCCTGCTCAAAAAGACTTTGCTACAGAGCCAGAGTTGTTCTGGAGAGTCCAAGTTAATCCTACCCAAGGCCAAGCTGCTACCAGTGAACCCTTCCCTCAGGCAGATCTTTGATTTTCCAGACCCAGCATTCCCAATCCCTGGGCAGTGCAAGGCTGGGAGGGGCTGCCCTCCAGCACAGGCTCCTCCTGCTCTGGCTGAGAACACTGCAGAGCAAAAGCCTCTCTGTCCCCTGAACCTGCACCTCCCATGGGGTTTCTGTTCTGTCTCTTCCAAAAAAAAACCAATCACAAACTGTCTGAGGCGTTTTTCTCTGACAGGGATGAGAGGCTGAATGAGGTATCGTCGGGCTCCGGGGATGTGTGGTTGAAATCCATTTCTTCAAGTTCAGGAGGTAAGTCTGAAAGCAGAGCCTACAAGGGAAAAACATCTCATATATAGTATATACACTATTAGGTGTGGTTTTGTTATCAGCAGTGCTTTAAACAAAGAGTGAGAAAGTTAATCGAGTTGTTCAATCATAATTTGAGCCTCTGGAATAAACCCAAGGGAGGGACACAACATAAAAGGACAAACATCTCCTGATATTAAACACAGATATTAAACCTGCTCCAGGATTTACCTGCTGCTGTTCCTTATCATCTGATTTAATTGCAAGTATCAAACTCCGGGTAAACGTCTGCAGCTCAAAATATTTCTGTTTGTGGTTCTCCAGCTGACTCTCGATGAACCTGACTTCTTCATTCTGTGGGGAAACCAGAGAGTTCTGGGAATTATCTCAGAACCACGGGATCCTTTAGTTTCCAAAAGTCCTCTAAGATTGAGCCCAACCGTTCCCCAGCACTGCTAAGGCCACCACTGACCATGTCCCCAAGTGCCACATGCATGTGTCTGTTAAATCCCTGCAGGGATGGGGACAGGACAAAGCTCTGGAATAACCACACCTGAACACCTCTGGGTTAAAATTAAATTGTCACTAAAAATTATTTTTAGTGGCAATGACAACCAAAGCCCAGATCTCTTCCTAGAAGTGATCAGGGGGCTGTGAGAAGAGACAGTAAATAAATTCCGTAATTGCAGCAGAAGGCTTGACACAAAAAACAGGGAAAATGACTTGAAAATTCCTCAAAGCTACCACAAAATAAAAGATAACATCCTCCAGTGCAGCTGGGTTTGATGTGGATCAAGTGTCAGCTCATCAAGCTCCTCAGAATCCCTGGGGTTACAGAATAATCAGGAATATCACAGAGTGACAGAACAGTTTGGAAGGGACCTTAAAGATCATTTAGTTCCAACCTCCACAGAGTTGTTTATGGCTGGAACTGGATATAATATATTACAAAATGAGGAAATATCAATAATTTGTGTGCTTTGGCTAAAAAGGCATTTCCCAATCTATACTATCTCTTAATTAAAAATTCAGATTTGATAAGTATTTCCATTTATTGCAAGTATCTCTTCTCTTTGAAACATATTAGATCAAAATGCTAAACCTGTTGATCAGTGCAGAGCTAAAATTCATTTTCTCTGGTTATCCACCTTTGCAAAGATCATGAAAATCAAACTGCTTATTTAGGTTACAAGATCAAATGCATTGCTCATTTCTGCAGAAGGGCTCTGCTTAATAGCACCAACTCATAAGAGAATAATGAAAAAAATATGATATTCATGCTCACACTGACTGGAATTCAGCTTTAGTAGACATGAAAAGCTGTGACAACATGCTCTAAAGGTTTGCAACAAACCTTTAAAAATGGCTGTATTTTTGTTGGTTTTTTTCCTCAGAAAATTCACACTTTTTCAGTGAAAGCACTGCTCACCACACTGTTCCAGGTGATAACAGCTCTGGGAATGAGAGAGGAATATTTGGGCTGCAATTCTGAAGCTTCCATAAAAATTCAGCAGAATTCTTCCCAATGGATACTTAGCAGTTGCCTGTTCAGCTCTGGATTTTGCCCAGCCCAGAAGAATTCAGATTTAGGCAGAAAACTCAGGGAGCAATCAGTGCTGCCAAACAACAGCCCTGGCTCTGCAGGGCACTGTCACAACCAGCCTCTCACTGGGCTGACAGGTGACATTAAGAAAAGGTCATTCCCTCTCCTGATTCATTCTCCACTGCCCTTCCCAGGAAAACGCTGCTGGAAGGAGGAATTTTTGTTCTGAAGAGATGACCTGTTTATTATTTTGGTGATTGATTACTGTCAGGAGAACAGACCTGGTTTTTAAGGGAAAAATTCAGCAATGGAGGTAAAAACTCAAGGATAAGTGGAATTGTGGCAGCTCCTGGGAGAGCAGCACACACACAACCCCCTGCCTTTGGCAGGAGACAGGAGCTGGCAGGATCCAACTTCTCCTCCCTCCCACAGCCACCACTTCCATGTCCTGGGGAATGACTTCTCCTCAGATCCCCCCATTCCAGAAGAGGATTCCAGCTGCTCAGTCCCTCCCAGAGCTGGCAGCACCAGGGGAAGTGTTGCAGCATTCCAAGGAACAATTCTGGTGGAGTGGCTCCATAAATCCCTTTGTTGGGACACACAGGGGGAGCTGCAGCTCTGTAGAAATGGGGTATTCCTGATTCCATTTGGGTTGGAACATAAATAAAGTGGCTGGGGGTGGGATGAGGACATGATGTGCACAGCAGAGGAACTCAGGATCCCACATGCTTTTGCTGAGGAATTCCTGACAGATCCGCCCCCTGAACTCCCTGGGGATTATCCAGCTGTCCATGGCCCAATCACTCACCTTGTAATCCAAAAGAGAACTCATCTGATCCACTTCAGAATTGCTGATCAGATCACTCTCTTCATCATCTAAAATTTCTATTTTCTGAAACAGAAGCAAACAGCTCATTCCAACAGACAGAGGAGACAAACGAAGGAGGATCTGCATCCCAAAGGGGAGGAAGGAGGAAGGATGAAGGATGAAGGATGAAGGCAAGAGAGCTTTGTGCTGGCTCCTGAGGAGTTCTGAGCCCCCATTAGATGGCAATCATGCACCTCAGCCAGGAGATCCAGCAGGATCCAGTGGGAGCTGCTGCCATGGAGACTGGGGCTGTTTACAGAGGAGGAGCTCCCTGGCCCAGCTTTTTGACTTGAAGTTGCACATTTATCCCCTCACAGCCCCTGCTCTGCTCTGCTGCTGCAAAGGAGGGTCTGGAAATGTATCCCTCTGGATAAACCAGCCATCACAGCAAGTCCTGAGCTACTCCTCTCCTAAAGAAATCAAAGAGTTCTCCTCTGACCTTCCCTGGCCACAGGGAAGGGAAATGCCCTTAGCTGTAGGGGATGCTGATCCAAATGCACAAATATGGACATTTTCACCTAATTCACAAATTTTTGGGGAGCTTTTTGTACTGGGTTTCTAAAGATACCCAAATAACAGTGTTAAGGCCAAGCTTAACTAAGACTCAGAAATACATCCCCAGATTTTTTACTGTTTTTGTTTTGACAGTTGTGAACATATATGAACCTGTCCATAGTAAGTTACAGCAATTCTCCTATTTTTCAGGATGGTGTTTAACCCAGTGTAGGGAAGGACCCCTGACCCAATCCATGTCCATGGGTCATTCCTGAGGTGTTATTTTGGAGGCTTTTCTTGTAGCACATGGTCCCTCCTGCCTGCACACCAGGAATTTCCCTGAAATCCCTCAGGAGAAATCCTTGCAGGGGCATTCCCAGCTATCCCTGGCAGGACCCACCAAGCACCAAGCCTGTGCTGAAGGCAGGGAGGATAAAGCACATTTTGTGTGCTCCAGTGTCTGCCAGCCCAGCTGAAGTGACAACAGCTCAGAGCTTTGATGTCCCCGAGTTCTGCTGCTCCACCAGACCCTCAGTAACGCTGGGACTCAAATATTTTTGGTTTTAGACTCAGCTTGAGGTAAGAGTCTCTAAACAACTGCCAAACATTCTCATTCCCCTTCTTAGACGCTCTTTTTAAGATAGGAGGGGAAGAGTAGAATTTCAAATAGGAAAACTGTATCTCTTATGCAAATACATTGTATTTTAGTCCAATTGTAAGGGCATTTTTAAAATTTTTTGTTACAGTGTTTTCAGAACAAAGTATGAAGAAACTCTTCCTTGGTTTTGTTCCATTGTTGTACGAAGTGACAAAATCTGGGGCTCAGGCAGGTTGGGGAGCTGAGTCTCTTGGACACCAAGTCTGCAAACCATTTCTACTGAAGGTTTTGGGGATTTTTCCTGCTGTATTTTAGTATTTTTAGTACAGTTTTAAAGCTCCAGGAAGGACTTTTAACACACACAACTGAAGTTGTCACCAAGTGAAAAACACAGGTGACAACTGGACAACAACCTCAACATTAATTAAGGAGTTATTAATTGGTGTAAAAGGAAAGGTAAACATACCACGTTATCAGTGGAAACTGGATTCTGGTCATCATCTTTGTGGCCAATTTCTTCATTCTGAAGAGCTTCATTTGTCTCTTCTGCAGAAATAAATTGGTTTTGTCAGATTTCATTCCAATTCTATGCTGAAGGACCATTAATGGTGTTTACCAGTAAATGTCACAGCTGCTAAATCCAACAGCAAAGTCATGGTATCAATGTCTAATCATAAACAGAATATCTGCCTTATTAAAAAGACATCTTGTCACAAGCATTTCAGGCCAACATCAAATCAACTGTGACCTGAAACAACAACAAAACTCTCAGTTATTCTCTGTACCAAAACCTTCCCATTTTTAGGTTCTGGTTGGAATATTGAAAGGTGATGAAGAGTTTCACATCAGAGGTGTGCAGAAGTTGGGGTTTTTTAAATGAAAGTAAGTTCCTACGTGAAAAATCCTACATTCCTGAAATTCTGGGGTACATATCTAAATTCCACTTACCCCTTGTAGACACTGATGGGTTTTGAACCAAAAAGTGATCAGATTATGGCAAATGCTTATCCCTAGTGAATCTAAAGTGCTTTTTCATGTATAAACACTTGAAAACAGAACAGGTTTTACCCTGTTATTTCAACCACAAAGCATGAGATGATTCCACTGACCTTAAAGGCCCAGGAGAACACAAAACCCAAAGAAAGGGAAGTTTATTTACCCCTCAAATTGAAGTTTGTTTCTCTTATTTACTTCTGCATATTAAAACAAAAATCTATTATACATATTAAATAAAAAGAGGAAAAGAGAGAAGGGGCAGGAAGGTTCAGGTGATTCCAGGGTCTGTCACCTCCACACAAACACAGGGATAACAGGATTTCTCTGGCATTACCAAAGACAGGGTAATGTTTAGGCCATACAGAGCCAGTTAATGGCTTTAAACAACTTTTAAGTTAAATATCTCTTAACTGAGCAGATTTGATTGGAAATGATTTCAAATAAACTGAATCTGCCAGTGGTCACAGCTCCAGAGGACAATCTGTGCCAGGAGCACATGGGATCAAACGGGAGCACTGGGGAGCAGGAGCAAGGAGGGGTGAAGGTCACTGGGTGAGGATGATCCTCAGGGACTTGGGGACATCCCAAGGCACCAGGAGCTCTGTAACCCTGACAGCCACCCCTTGGATTCAACAGCTGAAGGAAGCAGCTCCCTGCAGCATTCCCAACTCCTTAAATATTCATCCTCAGCTCATGGAACCTGGCACAGCCCTAAAGGCCTCCACTTACACAGTGTGGATTCAATTAACACACAATTGAAAAAGGTGAGGCAATATGAGAGCTTTAATGATCCATTTTGCATCACAGCAGAGGTGGTTTTTTTATATTTACACACTACATTTTAAAAGCAGAAGCCATCAGCTGTCACTCCAGGTGACCAAAAATTGCTTTTGTCTGTCTTTCAGAGTGGTTTTTTGCTGATGTGGTTTTGGCTTTTTAATAAATTAGGACCAAAAACTACAGTTCTCAAACATTAGAACAATTCCCTATCTGTGACTGAACATAACCCATGAGTATTGGGGGAAATATTTTCCAAGAAGTTCAAAACTAGCTGAGCTGCAGCAGTGAAAGCTGCTCCTTTGAACTGGAGAAATGAACAGGAAGAATTGTTGTGGGAGAATAAAGGAATGAAAGTGGGATTCCTGGACGCTGTGGAAATCCTGTTGTTTCCTTGCACTTGCTTAGGCTGTGACACTAATAATGCACCCAAGCGTTCATCCTGACTTGCCTGACTCAACAAACACGGAGTTATTCCTCACTTGAACTACAGACACTTCAACTCTGTCATCATTTTCTCTCAGCAGATCTCACTTAAATCAGCTCCTTCCACACCTCAGGCAAATCAAGGACTCTGAGATTCCTCATCTCACTTGGCTTTCAATCACTTGACCCATTTCTTTATTATCTTATTCCCTCTGCAGTCGAATATGACAAGGCTCTCCCAAACTCCTTCCCAGCCACTCTCTGCTCCCCTGGCTCTTCCCTTTCAATTGTTCTGAGGAAATGACAGGATCAAGCCGGGCACACTGAGCTGCAGCAGCAGCAGGCCCGAGGTCACACTTTCTTTAGGCAGGCAGAGCAAAGGCTCCATTGATCTCCTCTAAGCAGAAGCACTGGGAGCAATTAGTGAGTGGGGGATGTGCTGGGCTCGTGGACAGGAGGGGCAGGCATTGATCCCATGTGCTCCTGGGAGGGAAAAGGGAATTAAATTGTAGGCACTTCTCAGTGCAGCTGCTGCAGTTTACTGAGGACACCCCCTGTGTGCAGTTCCAAGGCTCCTGAGCTGTCCCCTGCTCAGGCTTTGATCTGCTGGTTGTGTTTGCCTGTCAGACAGAGCAGCAGGAGGCCTGGGCAGCTCCTTGTTCCAGCCTGAGCTGAGGGGTTCCCTGCCAGGAGAACTGGGAATTCAGAATCCCAGCAGCTCTGCTCAGCCCCAGCAGCAGCTCCAGCCCCACCAGAGCCTGGGGTGGCCCAGGATCACAGGGATGGAACCATGGAATCACAGCATGGGCTGGGATGGGAGGAACCTTAAAGCTCATCCAGTCCCACCTCTGCCAAGGCAGGGACACCTTCCCCTACCCCAGGGTGCTCTAAGCCCTGTCCAGCCTGGCCTTGGACACTTCCAGGGATGGCCATTCCAGCTGCCTGGGAAGAACTGAGCAGTTGACAGAGATAATTTTTAAAATTCCTTGGGAAGTGAGGCTTCCCCACATGTACTGTCTGCCCAGCTCTCACTTGCACCAGCAAAACGTGAACTCTTGATTTCATTTCAGATGAATCTGGCAGAAATGGGGCTCTTATGATCAAAGGTTTCTCCAAATTTTGTATTACAAACCCAAGAAAACTCAGAGACACAGAGGTAGAAGAAAGAGACCGAACAGTACCTTCAGCCCAGGCGGGGTGGAGCACTTGTGACTCTGTCAGACGTTTTTGAATGTGTACAACAGAATCCAAAGCATGCACACTGCACAAAATTGAAAATATAGGCACAGTAGTAACTGCATTCCAAATACCTTGTGAGCTTCCTTCAGATAAGCAGATTGATACTTCATCATTCCTATCATTATCATCCCCCACTTCAGTAGCAGTTTCCTCTCCTGGATTAAGTGCTGATTTAGAAACAAATTCAGATTGATCAGAGAAATCAGCAGGACCTCCTCTAGGGGGTGGGACCTCAATCCCCATTAAACGATATTTCCGTCTTCGATTCCCAATCCAAGTCTTGTAAGAGAAATAAACATGAATGATATCAGAAACTATAACAAAAGCAACAGGCCCCCAACCAATTGACATCAGCACATCTGGGCTACAGGAGCAAGAGTGCAGCCAGCAGTTCAGGGAGCTGATTATTCCCCAGTGTTTGACCCTCCTGAGGCTCCTTCCCAAAATCCTGTGTCCAGGTTCAGCTTTCCATGGGAAACAGGAAAGTCCACAGCAAAAGGAAAAGAAGCAATGGGCACAAGTGGCAGCAAGGGAAGCTCTGATTGGAAGTGAGAATATAAAAGGAAAAAAAAAATGCTTTACAGTGAGGCAGAATTTGTCCACAGAAGCCTTGGTACCTCCAGCCTTGGAGGTACTCAGTGTTTTACTGGACAGCATCCTGAGAAACCTGACTTGATTCCAAAGTCAGTCCTGCTCCAGATAAAGAGCAGGACTAGGTGACTTTGTAAGGTCTCTGCCCACCTAAATTATTCAACAAATTTAACATAAGATCTTTGATCCAGGTTCTCCTACTCTGCAACTTCCATAAGGGGACTGAAGCACCCAATGACCCAAACATCCCCCCTGTTCTAGGATTTCCTACAGCACAGAGGGAACTGGCCAAAGTGACAGATCTACAGCATCCTTCTTGGAGGGCAGAAAGGAATTTGGAAGAATAAAGCTCAGAGCAGCTCATCCTTCAGTCCCCTTTGGCTGTAAGACAGAACTTTAGGAAAAGTTGTTTGCAGTGAGTGCAGAGGAGCACACTGAGAACAGCCTGGGAGATGAAACCAGCCCAGGGAACCTGCAAACCCTGCCATGGTGGGATGGACATGGAGGCTTTAATCTTACATCAATAAAACTGAATTCAAAGAAGAAAAAAAAAAGAAGAAAAGACCCACATTCTAAATTCTCCATGTGGATCTGTACACCTGGTCATTAGTTTGCCTTCTCTGATGAAAAAACATCTGCACCAAAAATTATTAAAGATTCAGAGTTTAATGTGATGTAACAAGAATTGTCTGCAACTTTTCACCTGCTAAGGCTCCCCCTTCCTTTGTGTCACTCAGGCTTTCAGCTTCTCATCTCAACTCTGCTCAACATCCCCTGTACCCCAGACCCTTCATTCCATCAAATCAGTTCTCCACTGGCAACCAAAAATCCTTCCCAGAGCCAGGAATCCATTTCTTAACCAACTGCTACTCCCACTCTTCTGGGGCTGGTTCTCATCCCCCTTCCACACCATCTACACTCCCAGAAATAGGAGCAGCAGTTCCTGGGTTTGAAAACATCATCAGACCATGGCAAAATGCACATCCTTTCCATGAGGCCTCTGTTCCAAGTGAATTTCCCTAGGCATTAAAATATTTTAGGATTTTCTTTAAAGACACACTAAACATCACTCTGGCCTTATTTCAGAAATACCTGACCTGTTCCTCCTTTTTCTTCTGAAAAAGTTGAATAAAAAACTTTTTGCTTATAATACCTTGATTACCAAAGGGAAAAAAATAAAGGAATATTAACAGCAGTCCCAACTACTAAACACAGTTTCATGCTGTGCCAGCCTTGGAAAGAAAAACCTTTTGAAAGCTGCATCTCTAACAAGCTAAAAGATAACATGCTGAACACTATTTTTAGCATTTTTATTGGCTGGTATTTGCTTTCCCAACTTGCTGATTTTCCTCTTTGAAGAATGCACAACAGGTATGCAGAGAACTACCTAGATCATTTTTTTCTATTACCTACAGTTTCGGGAAAAATAAAAATTAAAGAAAACCCCCCACACAAGCAGCCCTTGAGATCTGGGTCTCTTTTTTCCAAGCAGTGTATTGACATTCTTTAAATTTTCCCATCATCTTGTGATTTTAACAAACAGTGCTAACAAAATTTAAAATTGAATCTATCTCTTTTTTAGTAAAAAAGGCACTTGGGAAAAGCAGATCTTTTTACAGACTTTTCAAAGCAGAAAATCTTTCATTCAACATACTGAGAATGTCAGAGAAGATGAACATGTTTTGATAGTGTCTCAAATTAAATGGGGAAGAGAAGGTTCCACATCCTGTGTGCTCTGCTGAACATTCTGGAACAGCAAAACAGTGAGGGCAAGAGCAGACTGGAATTGTCATGTGGGAAATCAGCTTGAGATTCTATCCCTAAAATACATTCTCCTTAAAGATTTCTAGCAAGGTCTGTGAAGTGCTTGGGGTCATTTGTGAGTCTGCTCTGGTGCAGGTGATGCCAGAGCCATCCCCAGTCTCTGCCCTGAGGACAGAAACATTCCAGCAGGTGGAAAGGTCTGCACAGAGCTCCACAGTGTCACCCCTTGTGTGCCAGTGAGGATGTTCCCAAGGGACAAACCAAGGGTGTCACCCTGCTGCCCAGGAGGTGTGTCATGGCCAGGAGGTGCTGTCACCTTTCAGACAGCAAAGTGAAATCATTGGAAAACAAGGAGCAGCTTTGCTCTCTACAGAGAAAAGAGTGATTCTCTTCAGCTTCCAAAAGTACAACTGGGTTTTTTAGAATTCCTCTGTGCCCACAAAAGCCAATAACCAGATTGGTGCTCAACCCTAAAAGCAGCTTTGGAACCATTTGGATGCAGCAAGGCAGAGGTCTCCACAGCAGGAGAGTTTCACTAAGAGCTCTCAGCCCTGCTTTCTGCAGCAGTATCAGGAATTCAGGAAACAGGTGGAAAAAGAGGATGAAAACTGAAAGGAATAATCCCAATTGTCATGCCTGTCATGAGGGAAAAGAAGGCTCCTGTCCCTGTCTGACTGCAAACAGTGGGGGCTGGGATCTCCTGAGGCTGGGATGAGCAAAGGAGACCCCAGAGGTGCTGCTGGGTGTCTGCTCACCCAGGACACAGCAGCAACAACGTCCCAGCCTCTGGAAGAGATGATGTGCAGAGATTCTTGGGATCCAGGTGATCTCCAGCACACCTGTGCCTCCCTCAGCATCTACAGGGACCATCGAACTGAACTGACCCAAACTCCTCCATCTCACCTCCACCTGCCCTCAAGACAGTCTTGTAAAATATTTTTTCCCCTATTTTGGAGCATTTTCTTTCATGCAATTTTCCCTATAAGCATGAATGAGAAGTAATTTCCCTGTACCTTTAGAAAAACCCTTTTTTGGTATCTTATTAGCAATATAAATAGTACCTTTCAGTCTTCTAGGATCTCCCTCAAAAATGTAACACTTTTACTTAAAATATTACTCAAGAGAATGTCAAACAGCTCGTAGTGCTGCTTCTGCTGCTGATCAATAAGACTCTTACCTGAGGGCTTTTACTAAATATAGACTGCAGAAAGAGCAGGAGAGCACTTCCCAACATGGTCATTCATTATGTAATACGTGAAATCTATTTCAAGCTTCCTCATGAAATTTTTAAAGCCTTTCATCTGTCCTATTTCTGCTCCTGCAACAAGATAAGGGAAGACTCTGGATTTCTTACCCGAACTATTTCACAGTCAACATTTAATTCTGCAGCCACAGCTTCAATTTTCTCTCTGCAGACTGAGCCCAGGCTGGTCATGCCATTGTCCCAGTACTTCTTTAGGGTAGCTAAGTCTCGGTCACTAAATTGTGTGCGGTCCTGTAACTGCAAGATAAAAATACTGTTAGATTGAAAAAAAATCTGCTTATCCTCAGCATTCATGTCCAGAAATCTCCCACACAGAAACACACACGTTCTACTGTCTCCATGGCTCTTCTTCTCTTTTATGCCTCCCTTAAGAATTTGGGGGTTTTTGGTTTCTTTTTTTTTATCCAGGGCACTTCAGTGTTCCCTGGGATTTGCTGCAAAGGCAGTGGCAGCATTAACCAAGTTTAAGGCACTTCAGCTTTGTTTCAACTCCACCTGATTTTTTTGGTAATTTATCTCATTCTATAAGGCC
The DNA here is from genome assembly GCA_013397375.1 of Toxostoma redivivum. NCBI lineage: Eukaryota > Metazoa > Chordata > Aves > Passeriformes > Mimidae > Toxostoma > Toxostoma redivivum. Next base: position 773,585 of record VXBI01001486.1, on the reverse strand, counting down.
TTACTGAAAATAACTTTTTCCCCCTTGTGCTGTTTATTCTCTCCACCCAATTTATGCAAATTACTCCTTAAAGGCTTTTCAAGTTTCTCACCCTCCCCCCTTAAAGTTCTTTTATCTTACTGCAAACTACAACACATGCATAATTCAAAGGATTCTGACTTCCTAAAGGGAATACTTTAATGTTTATGTGGTGAGCTTGAGTTTAAATTGGTTCCACTGTTTATCTGTGACTTCCCAAACTCTTTGTCTATGTTTATCAAAACATGTGATAGTGAATCACTGATAAAAAGAGTAACACTGAAAAAGAATTCCTAAACATCTTACCACAGTTTGAACTAGTGTGAGTACAGAGTGTATTTCTCTAGTAGAGCTTCCAAGCTTTATCAAAAGCTTTTCAGAGAATTTTATCTGAAATCTACAGTTTCATTACACCAACCCATGTTTTTCACTTCTCCTGCTCTTTAGAGGACAGAAAATCAGCCACAAAGTCTGCATGGGTAACTTGTAGCCCATGTGTCACATGTATCATTATTTCAGTAGCTGAATTGTGTTCATGATTTCAATAGCTGAATTCTGTATTTGCTAATTTAAAAACTGTTAAAAGCTAGAAAGAAATAATTTTAAATTGAATAAATAAGAAGTAATTTTACAGAACTAGGATCATTTAGCAACCTTGTACAGTTCTCAGTTCTAGCTTTTGTTAATCTTCAGAATATTGTAATTGTTGCAATTTTCTTCTCTTAAAAATTACTATTTCTCAAAATGTTAGAAGCACTTGAGTCTCCTCAATGTATGAACACAAAATAGGGGCATCAAACCTTTGTCTTCCTAAAGTAATCCCAGTAAAAAGATGCACCAGAAAAATGGTGCATTCAAATATGGTCCGGTTGCACTTGATGACCTTAGAGGCCTTTTCCAACTTTAATGACTCCACAATTAATTGAGTGCCTACCAGGCACTCAGAGTTTGTCCTGGCTGTAGTTCCACCACCCCAGACTGGAATTAGAGGGGCTGTTCCCATCCTGCCCATCCCACAGCTGATGCTGCTGGTCAGGAGCACCTCGGACACCCCTGAGCTGCTTTGCTCTGCACAGGAGATGCTCCTGGGCAGGATGCCCCAGGCCACGTTCATCCAAAAGGAATCCACTTGGCTGCTCTAGGCTGGGCAAAGTGCAGCTCCAGACCTGGGCAAAGCCAAACCCAAATCCCCGGTGCCTTTTCGCCCGGAGCTGCCGCCGCTCTCCCTGCACGCCTGACCTGAGCTCCTCCTGACTCCAAGCCTTGTTCAAGGAACAAAAGCACAGCCATCTCCTGGATCACTGCAGCAAGAACTCCTTTTATAGCTGCTGCCAAAAGAGATTGGGACCTGGGAAGGGCTCTGCTCTGCGACAGCCCAGTGGCCAGGAGAGGGAAGGCAGAGAGGAGTGAGAGCAATGCCCAGACTACACAATAAAACAAGGAACCCTGGCCTCTCCATATTCCTGACTGCTCAGGGCAACCTCACCTCCTAAAGGACAGTGGGCGTATTTTAGACATAAATAACTGACATTGCCTGCTGGTTCTGCAGAGCTCACACTGCTGCAAGCCCTCGCAGTGAACTCCCAGAGCTCCCTGTGATCAGTGCTGGGCAGGGACAGAACACTCAGCAATGCCTCACATTTAACATCCACAGCCTAATCCCCCCCCGAACACCCAAATTTGCTCTCCCAGGTTCAGCTCTCTCATTTCAGCCCATTCACTTCAGTGTTGCACTCAATGATCCTTGTGGGGTCCCTTCCAGCTCAGAATGTTCTGTGAAATTCCGTGCAGCACAGGAAATGTGCCTGGTGTCACAGCACAGGGAAGGGAGAAACCCTGCCCAGATTGTCTTCTCCCACCCCAGTGGTTGTGTTGGCCAAATTAGAGCAAAACCCAAAGAAAGTCCAGCTGCTGATGGAGGAGGCTCAGGTTTCTTCTTGCCAAGTGGTTTTGCAGTTATTCAGAAATGCTTCCTCTCCTGAAAGAACCCAGAGCAAGGCTCAGTAGCAGGAAAAGTGATCTGAAAGAGGATCCTGCCTTGGACAAAGACACCCAGTGCCTGCCTTGAGTTCCCTGAGAGGTGGTGCTCAGGAAGGTGCAGAGCCTGCTCAGCTTTTACTTGCTCAAAACAACGAGCAAGTTTTTCTACATGGAAAAAGCAAAATTTAGCAAAAGCACCTGGCCTTCAGAAATTCTCCTTAAAAACAGAGTCAGATCTTTTCCATTTTAGTGGACTGATGTTAATATTGATGACCTACAACAAATGTTTCAATAAAAACCTTATTAGATACGTCACTATTCAGTGGTTTTTACCTCACACCTGCTGTATAATTATGTTAATATAAATTATATTTTCTACTTTGGAGTCTCTGTCTCATTTTAGCCATTTTGTTCTGCCAAGACCAGCACTGAGGAGCCCCTGTGCTCTGCCAAGTGAGCAGCTCCATGGGATCTCAGAGATCCTGAAGGATCATCATTTACACATCCTGCTCTCAATTGCTGCACCAGCATCATGGGATCAGTGTCAGCCCATAAGCTCAGGAGATGTAAATGACATTTGAGCATGTCCAAATCTCAGCTCCAGATTAGCTGCCTTCGTGTCACATGCTGTACCATGGGCCTTATCAGCAGTTTCTTAGGGAAATCACAAACTACCTTCAATTACAGGATCATCCCCTTGACAAGGATCATACCCAAGTTTGACTCCTGCACTAATAACAGCTTAAAAATTACATAATTACTTTTGTCAGAAAATAAAGGATAGAATTTCTACATTGTACATGTAACTAAGCTTCCATCAAGTTAGTTAATAACCTTCTCATGTTTAGTATCATAAGAGGAAATGAGGGACCAAGAGGAAAATCTCAGAGCCCTACAAATATAATAATATTCATCATTACAGGAAAAAATATCAAAAGATAATATTGGCTTCATGTCATTATAGCAAAAAATATCAAAAGGTAATATTGGCAAGCTTCATGTTTATGACAATACTTATAGGTGAAGGCAAGCCAGTAATTCAGTTCTTATTTTTTATGCCATTAACTCAGCTCTGAATACAATTCTCACTTCCTCTCTTCAGATACCCAGCTTGCTGATACAAGGCTTGGCTTTATCCCTGACAGTGCTGCCTGTTGGCTGAATCCTTTCCATTTCCCACTTCTGTTGGCCACAGTTTAAAGAGCAGGAGAGGCTTTGTCCAGCTCAATCCAGCCTATCCATTCCCAAGGAAAAGCAAATTGAATCAGCAGTTGTGCTGCATGCAGGGTTAAACCCGGCTTATCCCCGGCCTCCCAAGTGTAACAACAACATCCCTAGAAGAGATGACCCAGTTTATCAGAGACATTCCTGGCTCTTTGCCAAGCTCCTGGTCCCCCCCACCGTGCAGCAATATCTGTGGTGCAAATCCGGTGTCTATAATTGGGATGAATAATTGCACGGAGTGGAGTGTCCTCATCCTGCCTTTTCTTAGAGCCTGCCTTTTTAGATTGGGTTTTATGCATCAGTTGAAAATGTTTCAGGCCACGTGCACAAAAGCTATACACAAATTTCAGATTATTAATCAAAGACATGCTAAAAAATGGAAGAACTAGAGGTTTTATAACTTGCATTTATGCTGCAGCTGAGCACTCTGTGTGTTCATTTCAATTGCAGTGAAATCATATTAAATCAACATTCAGTTCTGATACTTGATGATGAAATGGGCTGAGGTAATGGTTATTTTTAGCAAACAAACCTCTCACAAACAAATTTTCCATGCCTTTGATCCCTGTCACTGCTTCTCTGTTATATTTTGGGAGGAATGGGAAGATCAGAAGCACTCAAAGTATTAAAAGTATGAACAAATCCCAGATTCTTCTGTACGAGCACAGTGTCATTTTATCTTATTCAACTTCCCAGTGACACCAGCATGGAGCTCTCTGAACCCTGACACTAATTAATATGTGTTTTCTGCAGAAGATTGTCAATTCCCACCTCAAAATCTTATTTGTATGGATTAACAGTGATTTCTGAATCATTCCACTACATTTCTCCTTTCCCACCTGCACCATTTAATATCATTCTTGCTTTTCAGTTTATTATCTCTTGATTTCCCACATACAAATTCTGAAGGTTTACATTTTCCCTTAACACACCGAGATATTTAACCTCATTAAAGCTGTGCCAGATTTCACATTCCTTCAGCCTGAGGTTTCAGCTTCAGGTTTCACCAGTGGCACACAGCAATGACACCCATCCTGAGTTTAGGCTGGACACTGCTGCTCACACACAGCTGCACAAACTCAGGCACAAAGGTGTCTGCAGGCACCCTTCAATCCCTGCTCACACACCATTAGGGCACACACTGTTGGGCTTCTGCAATTTTCTTTTTGCATCTTTCCCCACTGGCTGGGTAAGCTTGAAGTTTGCTCTGATGGAGGCAGAACTAATAAATATTTCATAGCACCCCATTGTGAGAAGAGCTGTAACTGCTTCAGCACTCAGCCAAAATTACATCTATTCTGTTAATATCTGTTTCTAAATCAAACTCAACTAAAAAGATAAAAAAAAAGAGGTATCAATGCAATGAACAGTCTAGCAAAGTAATTACACTCTTGAGCCCCAGTCATCTCATTCTAATTTCCAAACCAACCCTCAAACCACACAAAATGACCATTCACCCTTCTGGAGGTTTTGAGCTGATTTGTGAAATAATGAATGTTCAGCCTCAAAGTAAACTGATCTTTAGATGGTAATTATCATGATTCTTACTTGACCTAATAATGTCTTCCTCACATTGGGCCAGAAAGTTTTGCAGTTCCTGTTCATATAGGATGAATTCCTTGCCTGCAGGTTCACAGCAGACAATAAGCCAAGGTGATTTGTGGCACTGAGGTGCATCACATCATGAAATAAAAACATGAGCAGACTTGTCCCCCTCTGCATTCCTTCAGCAGTGCTGTGGGCAGGGAGGTGCTGCTCCCAGCCAGAAGCCAGGCCATGCTATGGATGGTATCACCAATGTAGAAATATCTTTTTGAGATACATGGTAGAATATCTTACAGAAGGAGGAAACACTTTAGTCAGTATTCCAAATGGCACAAAATAGGAACAAGCACAGTGTTCCTCCCATGCAGAGACCTCCAGCTTGGCTCACCTCTCACTGCACACTCAGACAGGCTCCCACTGACTTGACTAAATCACATTCTCCCCCCTCCTGGGAGAGCAGAGGAAGGTGGAGACAATTCCCCAAGTTCCTCCTGGAATAGTTTTAAACCAAAAGGCAGAGCTGAGGTGCCCTCTGACTGCAGGCAGCTTTAATCCCTGCTGGGGTCTCTCTGTGAAGCTGCTCTGAGCTGTTTGCTCTCAGCTCACATTGGTTTTCCTGAGCCAAGGAGGAGCTTTCTTCAGAGTTCTACTGATGTGTCCTCTCACAAAATCCAGCTGTGTTCCCCTGCCCAGAACAGCTGAAGGCAGGTCTCACACTGCACCCCCTTCACCTGCTCAGTGTGTCTGCACTCCTTTGACAGGCAGGACACAGAGGGGACACTTTATTGCCTCCATCTCCAGAGCTTTATTCAAAAGCCAATGTGCAAACACTGATACAAAAACCAAAATCTAGCACTCTCCACCCATTTCAGGTTTTTCCTGTTCCCAAATACATCAGACTGAGAGCCCAGACATCCCAGCTCAGGGCACACAAGCCCCCTGAAATAAAACTTCACCACTAAGGCACAGCTTACCCAGAGTCACCATCTGTGTGATAAATGTTCTCCAGAGCACACCAGTACTTTTAAATCTACCACAAACACAAAGCATTCTGCTCAGACCTCAGATGACACAGATCTGAAGCACAGTCAGTACACTCAAGACTCAAGAACAGAAGTGGAGATATTTCCTCCCTTTTAATTCTCTTTAACCTGTACCTTCACTGCTATTTTTGAGTCCTTGTTATCCTTCCAGCACCCTGTGAAAAACCAAAAATCAATGCATTCATAAAGGCCACTGCACATGCACCAGGACAGAACAAAGAACTCTGTCATTTCTGAAGACACTCTCATGACTTACTGAGAGGGTGATATTTCTAGACTAATATTCATTAACAATCAGGATTACATCATCCTACAGCAGAGCTGAGCACACAAGAGTTTCTGCAGAACTGCACAGCTTTTATTTCTCTCCTGATACAGTTGAAGGACAGGGCAAAGGAAACAAAACATCAAGGCAGAAGATTAAAAATTCAGAGCATCTAAAAGACAATCTTCTTCATTTTAACCAAAATACAGATTAGCCTTTTTCCTGTTTGAATGGCAGTAATTGCCATAATGGCACTTCTACAACTCTATCCATTCTATTTCTGCTCCCTCACACTCTTAATTCAAAATAATTTCACAGTTGAAATCAAAGTTTCTAGGAAGTAGGAGCTTCTTCTCCTTTGCTTGTCTTACCCCTGTGCACTTGTCTTACCCTTGGCACTGCATTTTTGGAGTGCCAAGTCCTCAACTTGTGTCCTGAAGGAGGCTGATTCTGCTCTCAGACTTTGTGCATGCACAAATCTGGACACAGATGTCAGACTGTATTAACCAATGAGTTTTATGCATTTTATTGATTAAAAAGACAAATGAGTAAAGGTCTAAGGAAAAAGAATTCCCTAATAACCATCCTTAATAGTCTCTCACTGCAGGAAGGGCATTTAGAGGCTGGGGACACAGAGGGAAGGGAGCTGGGAAGGGTCTGGAGCACCAGGAGGGGCTGAGGGAGCTGGAAAGGGGCTCAGCCTGGAGAAAAGGGGGATCAGGAGGGACCTCGTGGCTCTGCACAACTCCTGACAGGAGGGGACAGCCCCAGGTCGGGCTCTGCTCCAGGGAACAGGGACAGGGACAGGAGGAGAGGGAACAGCCTCAGGCTGGGCCAGGGGAGGTCAGGTTGGATATCAGGAAATCTTTTATCACTGAAAGGGTTGTAAAGCATCGGGACAGGTTGCCCAGGGCAGGGGTGGAATCACCATCTCTGGAAGTGTTCAAAAAATGTGTGGATGTGGCCCCTGGGGACACGGTGTAGTGGTGACCATGCTGATGCTGGGCTGAAGGTTGGACTCAATGATCTTAAAGGTACTGTCAACCTTAGGGACTCTATGATTAATGAACAGGCACCTCCACATCTTTGAAGGTTTAAAATTTACTCCAGAAATGTCTTCCAGAGCTAGGGTCAGGTATCCAGCATAACCACAATGCCCAACAACCCCCCCAGTGCTGCAGACAGGAGCCAACATCACCCCTCTCCCAGCCCAGTGCCCCCCCTGCCAGATCTGAGCTGGCTCTGGCACTCACCTGACCCCCAGAACAGCACTGAACTCTAAAAACAACCTGAGCAGCAGAATTTGTACCTGACAGGTCACACACCCGACCTGGACTACCTTACAGTTGAACACTGGCTGTGGATGGGGTGGCAGGGCACTGGGAGGGAGAGAGAAAACCTCCCCATTTAGCTGTGAAACTCTACCCCAGGACACTCCCCAGCTCCTTGGTGAGATGCTCTAAAAGGTCATTAAGTGATAAAGGGGTCGAGCCTTCCAGAAAAGAGCTGTATTTTAAAAAGCCTCCTCAAGAGAATTAGCACTTAGGAAAGAAAAAAGATGGATTGAGCACAACAGGATTTGTATAAAAGTACCAGTTCCTCTGGGAGATGCTCTTATAAAGTGCTCTCTGTATAAAAAGAAGTAAGTGATTGTACCAAACTCTGCAGAAATTGGAGTGCTTCAGCTGAGACCTAGAAAAAGTCTCAGAGAAAATACCATTAATGTGATGGTCCTTAGGTTCCTACTTATACAGGAAACACTGCCACACTCACACCTTCTGAAGACTAAAGAACTGAAAATAATAAAGAAAGGATAAAGTTTTGGTTACAGCAGGAGAAAGCAAGGAAAGGCACTTCCATTACTTAGACCTTGTCGCCAACAAAGCAGCCACTGCCAGGACACTGCCATGGCACTGCCAGGACCCTGCCAGGACACTGCCAGGACACTGCCAGGATGCTGCCAGGACGCTGCCAGGACGCTGCCATGGCACTGCCAGGACACTGCCAGGACCCTGCCAGGTTGTCAGGACACTGCCATGGCACTGCCAGGGCACTGCCAGGATGCTGTCAGGACACTGTCAGGGCACTGCCAGCTCCACAGACTGGGGAATTTGGTTACCATGACAGACACTTCCCCAGTTTTGTTGCTTCTGACAGAGCAGGAGTGATAGAGCACCCCTGGAGAGCCTGGCTGGACCATCCCACCTGAGGCTGGAGGCAGAACTGACACCTCTTCAAAGACAAGCTGGAAATGCTGAGCACTAACTAAACAAAAGAGTTGGGCAGAGGTTTTTTTTATCCCTGACAAAAGCTGTTTCATACCTTGTGTTATGGTTTGGAGCTGTCTGTGAATTGAGGACACCAACCTGGCTGATTCTGCTACTGTGAAATGACATTTATGTGGATAAAATTAGACTTGATCAAGTTCCTACAGCCAGCACTGACTAATTCTGTGCACGTGCAGAAAAGCTGCAGAGGGAGTTACTCTCTTAAGCATTCAGTTGCCTGAATTAACAACCACTTCACTTTCAACATAAAAAACATATTCTGAGCTCCAAACTCTCAGTCCTTATCAATTCAGATGTTGTATTTGAGCTAAAAGCACAATTCCTCCCTGGGCATCACCTCATGCTGGATTATGACCTTGACCTGCTTTCAAAGATAGACATCAATTTCACCTCAACTGAAACATTGCACCTGCAGATGTTTGTATCAAAGGAAAAAGGGGAAAAAACCACCCAAGGTAAACAGAGCTGACAATTTCAAAAATGCATTTTTACCAACTTTTCATTGCTTCACTTGACGCATTAGATACTTAGATGGAAATGTACTTACTGCTCTTTTTCTGGAACAACCTGTAATCCAAGGCACAGTAAGGTTTCCTGAAATCTGCAGAGGGGAAGGAGGAAACAGAACAGAAAACAAGAGCAGCTTAGGTTGTTGTGAGAGCCAATACTGAGATTTCAGCACTGTACATTCAATTGTGACACCAATGTCTATAAACAGGTTAAGATCCAAAACCAAAGTCACACTCACCTTTACTGCCAAGAATACAACACTGTTTCTTTGGCTGAGGGCAAGATAACACAGTGACAACTTGAGAGTTTCTGTACTTTTGGTACACCAAAACTTGCATTTCACAACAGCAGTTTGCCTTTTCATCTGTCCCAAACTGGCAGGATGAGCAGACTGGAGTCAGACAAGGGCTGAGGACTGAGCTGCCCTCACATCTTTTTCAATTACATCACTTCAACTTCAGAAAAAATGCTCTTGTCACTGAGCTGTTCAATGTCTGATGTTAAAGATTTGAGTACCAGCAGAAAAACAAGGGATATCAGGATTTAGAAGGAAGGGGAAGGGGTGTGAAGGCAAAGGAGAGGTGCCTCCATTCCTATTGCTTCTCCATCATTCCCAGAGCTCAGACTTTACTAAATAAAAATCTCAGAGTGTTTTCCCTGACCATCTGAGGTGTGTCATAGCCTGGAATATTTTAGGCTTTATATTTGGGATTCCATGCTCATCTTCTGCTGCAGACAAGCAATGCTTGAGAGACTAAACACAGCTCTGGAGAGATCAATCACCTCAAATCATTACACACATGTATGTGAGGAAAACACCTGTGCACTTCTGCTGACTGAACCAAACTGCACTGAGAGTTTTTGCATTTGCAAAGTGCTTCACTGATGGATCTTGCAGCATGAGCACAACAAGCACAGCAGCTCTGGTACAGGTGTCTGCTGTACAAGCATATAAAACATTTTAATTCAAGCTTTTAGCTGGAAGCACTTGGAGCTCACCCAAGTCAGACCCTTTCTCATTACAGCACAAAGAGGGTTGAGGGGGGCTGGAAAGCAGCACCCTCCCCTTCCAAGAGCCAGCCTGCATCAGGATTTGAGCCAAAAATATTAATTTTTTCACTGCACATACACATTTTCTGAAATTTTGTAAAGTTATGTCTGTTACAACCCTATATCCCACACAACAGCTTCACACCACAGAATTCACTGCAAAGGCACCCTGAGGAAGCATCCAGGTGGCCCCTCTGCACTAATTTAAGGGGGCTAGAAAAAAAAAAGTGCTTTTCTATGGGAATAAAGCAAAATCTACGTGGCAGAGCATTGAGGACTGCTGGGAAGAAAAATGCTCAGAGTTCTGACAGAGATGAGGCCAAAACCAGCCAAGTTCATCTCAAGAGAACTCCCTGAAAGACAACCAGCATGGCACTGGGCTTGGGAATAAAGTAAATAAAAATACACATATTTTCAACAGTGCTCTTGTCCCTTAAGGCTGGGGGAAGAAACCAAGACTAAATCCCAATTCAGCCTGGAGGACAGCACTGATAACCTCTCTACTTCAACACACTCAAAGTCAAACTAAAACAAGCAAGTAGGCTGAAGAATTTGTTTACTGAAACTGCTCAGCCATTAAAATTGATCAGTTAATTAAATTTAGTCTTAAGTTACACTAACATGAATTTGATTAATTGAACCAGTAAGGAAGCTATAACTAATTGCTAATTAGATACCCCACCAATATATGACAGTAATTACTTCATCAAAACATGAATCACACAGTCCTGACTTTGAAGAAGCATCTGCTTGGATGTTCAACTACTCCAATAATCATTTAGCTCAGGTTTAATCTATTTTTAAATTCAAGAAGATTTTCTATTTTTAAATTCAAGAAGTTTAAGGATTTTCATCTCTGTGCTGATGGATAAATTAGCTAAACATGGGCAATAAAATTAACATAAACTGACTACAAAAAATGAAATACCATCCTATACAAGCCTAAAAGGATTCAAGACAGCACCTTAGAAAGTCTCTAATACCCAGAAGTGTCACCTCAGGGGTTCACAGTGTGCATGCTCACAGCAATAAGGGAATTAACAGCATCCTGCTCAGCTTTTCCAAGGTTTAAAACTCTGGACTGAAAAGGGATATGACAGGAAACAGAAGCTCCCTTCATCCACATTCCAAATCCAAAGAACAGGGTGTATGAGACAGGCAGGGAGGTCAGCTGGGGTACAGATAAATTCCTCACTTATCAAAAAAACAGGTATGTTGTTACAACAGAGGGAAGTAAAAAATAACAAAACAAAGTTCCAGAGATCTCATTCTGATCCACAAAACACCACACAGACAGATAAAATATCATCTACCACGAACTGTTCTAGCTCTTCAAAAAAACTCAGCTCCTACCCCATAAAACCCCAAAACAAAGTTATTCTGAATTTCATTTTAAAATAATTTCAAATTGAAGAAATCAATCTCTCTTATGTTTTTTAAAGAGTGAAATAAAGCACCATGGGCACACAGCTGATGGAGGCATCAGTAAAGGATTTCCCTTCATGAAACCTAAAAAAATGGCCTTAACCATAAGCACTTTTACCAACCCCTTATTGGACTGATCTGCACATTTACAGCTTTTCTTCTGTGAATCTGGGATGGCAAAAGTAAACAGCATTTCAAGAATTCTATAACCAAGTAAGAAAAGACTGTGAGAATAAAGGAGAGAACAGCTCATCTGATGTGCTATTTCTCCCCAGAATTCTCTGTTCATCAAGCCCCTGGTTTGCCCAGAAAAGTAATAATTCAGGTGAAAATGGCACTGACTTGGATTCATAAGCTTTCTTTCAAATGGTCACATGAGATAGGAACAAGTCAGGAAAAGAAGAAACGAAAAACTAAAAAAACCTAAAAAAACTCACAAAGTCCTGTTCTCCATCCTGATGAGCAAAGCACAGGAAAAGCTGATATGCTGTCGACATGGTTTATTTTCAGGACAAACTAAAAAGGCAATGCAGTAACAGGCAAATGCATGCAGGTGACACACACAATCACATCCTGTCAGCCTTAAGACTTTTACCTCAGTGTCTCCAGGCTATGTCATGCCAGATGGTGTAAAATCCATGAAAAATACCAATTTGGATGTTTCCTGCACAAATATCTCTTCCCTTGTGATACCAAAAACTAAAAAAATGTGTCAAGTGTTGCAGTTTCTCCTAAATATTTTTTAGTTCTACAATGATCTGCATTTAATTTCCCCTCGGTATCACTGAAGAGATTTTAGTACAGGAAGAGGAATAAAGGGATTGAGTGTAAAACCGATAACTTGAATTAGATGTTGTAGGAAAGGAAGCTGAGTTAAAGCCCTGAGAGGGGACCTTAATCCCTGACAGAACACAGGTCCAGAGACTGCCACCTGCACAGGGGGTACAGGATTCCAAGCTGACATCAATGGGATGAGCAAATGCACAAATGTCACCATGACACCATGTCTTGTGCCACGTGTGACTTGTGTCCACAGGGGAACACCCAGGGAAAGGCCATGGCACGTGCTGGAAAGCCAGGAAGGACAACACAGGCTTGAGCAACCACCAGCTCGTAGGTATGACCCTCCTGCAGCCGAAATTTAGCCATGGAATCCATGAAATCCTCACTGATCTTCAATATATGGCTACCAGGGGCTCAGTTGGACAGGTAGAAGTGCTAGTAAACTGCAGTGCTGCCCACACTGGGTTTGACAAGGAATTATCTCCACTGAAAGGCATAAAAGGAGCACAGCCTGCAGAAACGTGAACCTACTGCTCAATAGCTACCAACTCTGCAAGGAAACAGCATTTATCTACAACCTTGGCTCTGAGCTTTGAAGACCAAGATATACTGATGGATTACCTGGTAATTATTTTGGTTTTGTGACAGCCTCAGTTGACTTGAAGATGTAAAATGAGGAGAAAAGGTACTTCTGGCTGCGCTGGCGGTGTTATAAATCGTGCTGGATGTTGTGTGCAATGAGGTCCGTGCGGGCAGGTGGAACTCTCTGCTGTGGTACAGGAGATTGTCGGGCACCTCCCTGGCACTGCCCAGCTGTGCCCCACAGCCCCCACTGCGGCCCGGCCCGGCCGTGCTTTGGCTGTCCCCGCGGCCGGAGCCGCTGCCCTCACAGTATCTGGAGTAGCTCTGGATCTGCGCTCCCATGGAGGCCAGCTCCTCCTCACGGGCGTACTCATCATCCACGTCGCCCGTCTCCATGGCTATGGACAGGCAGCCGCCCTCCAGGGAGGGATGGGGATGTTTCTGTGCCGTGCTGGCCACCAGGCGCTGGGGCTGGTCGGTGACGGCCAGTGAGAACACCTCGCGGATCTCCAGGTTCTGGGTGCCACAGGCCGGGTCCCTGGGGTGAGCCCTCGGCCCTGGGGGCACGTGGGACACCAGGGCCGCGTGCTCGGGTTTGTGCAAGCGCTGGCACCCCAAGGGCTCGGCCTTGCAGGGCCTGTGGCAAATCATGGGTTTCTGAGGTAACACCAGCTCCGCCGTCTGCACCGAGGAGCCTTTCTTGGTGTGGCTGTAGATGGAGTTGGCAGAATTGAGCACGCTCGTTTGCCTGGACAGGATAATGGTCTTTTCCCCCACTAAGAGGGAAGCGTTTTTACAGTGGGGTACTTGCCGTCCCAGAGGGATGTGCTGCTGCTGGAAGTCTGTGTCGCTCTTGCCCGGGAGCCGTGGGATGGAGGTTTTGTGGAGCTCTGCCATGGAGGTGTTCATGTGCTTGGCGGCTCCGGACCGGCCCGAGGAGCTGGCAGGGCTGTAGATACCAGTCACTATCACATCGTTGTTTGAAGAGGTCCAAGAGGATTGCTGGCTTTGGGATCGAGCAATATTTACCACATTTCTCACTGCTGCTTCCGGGGGCACGGAGGGAGTGGCGGGGGCAGTCCCTGGGGGGGTGCCCCCCGATTCCACAGCGCTCTTGCTGCTCATCTTCCGCCGCTTGTTGCCAACCCACGTCTGCAAACAACGACAGCAATGACAGCAAACACAAAACAAGGCGTCAAAGAGGCAGAAAAAAATTAGCAATTCCATTTTTAAGCAGATCTGATGACATGTTAAGTGTGCGAGTTGAGATCTAAGTTTACAAATATGTAAATCATGTGCTGATTATGCAGTGCACATGACAGGGTGGAAATACAGGCCTGAACAATACAGGGTAGAAATCCAGGCCTCTCCTCCTTGTGATCCACAACTCATACACAGGACAACCCCAGCCTCAATTCCAAAGCCCCAGCTTCTCAAAAATCCTGAGACTCTCGTGCCTCCTCTCTTGAAGTTAACCTCAAGATTTATTTCATTGACACCACTGTGACTAATTTCCTACAGGGAAATAAAATATCCCTGCCATCCACAATTCCACTCTACTAATTTTTTTGCCAAATTTTACAAAATGTCCAATTTGAGGCACAGTTTGTAACATGCAGTAAAATGTCAGTTACTGGTCAGCTTTGCTTCTGCTGAGAGTCCCATTCTCCTGACTAATTGTATTTAGGGAATTCATGCGCCTGTTACAATCCTATTTTCAAGTGCCAGCTGCAACTCAAGTATCACTTTGCAAAGAACTAATCACTGACCAAGAGTTTTATAGGACAAAAAGAAAAAAAGGAAAACAGGGGGCATTAGGAGAAGCAGAAATGAGGGGTGCTAAAATATGACAAATGCAGGATGAACACTGGATCTGGTTCCATTGCACTTCCTAAGTAAGAAGTTTAAGTGCTGCAAATCAGGGCTCAAAAAGGGAAGAAAACAGAAGCAATGATACTTGATTGCAGGAAGGGAAATGGAGTGGGAAAGGAAACATGAAGATGGAGAGAAGTGCAAGGAAAGGGGAGCTGGGCTGCCTCCTTTAGGACATTCAATCAGCACAAAAATAGCAAACCAGCCCTGGCTGCAGCATCAGCATCCAGATTCCTGTTACAACTGACTGCCCGCCCCAGGAGCCTGAATCCCTGGCTGACTTTCACAGCTTCTACCACCTCCAGCTGAGAAAGTAACTTTTAATGTTTCCAGAGTGTTCTGAAGGAGGGGAATCCAGGTAAGAATTTGGGAACAGGGTTGTTATTGTCAATGTGCCTGTTAAAGCAATTAAAAACCAACCAAGACTGGTCCCACTTGCCCCTCCTCATGCCCAGTGTCACAGCAGCTCCTGGGAGCTCCACTACCCTTTGTTACTTTTCCATCTAATGCCTCAGGATTTCTATTTCTGCTCTCAGACAACAGCCATTTTGTTGTCTAGTGTTTCACAAAGGGATTATTATTTCCCTTCCCGTGGAATTCATAGACTCTGGAAGAGCTCCTGTTAGCACTGGGACATTCTTGTTTTATAGGAAAAGAAGGTCCTCACTGTAAATAACCACAGGGGACCACAATATTTATGATTGTGATGTGGAATACAAGTGTGACAAGAGTGCCTCAAAGAAATAGTTTCACAATTGATTCCCTTAAATATATTAATTTATAGAAATTTATTTAGCTTTAAAATAGTTTCTTTATAACGTGACCTTGCTTTGATACAATACATTATACAAAGTTTCCACAGGGCAAGCTAACTTATAATTTTATGAATAATAATTTAAAAAATCCCAACAAAAGACAAAGAACAAAAATCACTCCTTGTGCTACCCAAGCCTCTGCTAAATTCAACAGTCATGTGAGCATGTTTCAGTGAAAACAAACCTTAAATAGGCTCACTGGGTAAAAATTAATGTCACACATGGTCACTGAAGTCTGATTCAAGATAAGGATAAAGTTAGAGACTCCAGACTCCTCTATATTTTATGTAAAGCAATGAATATGTATGCTTAAAAATTTGGAAGACCTCAGTACTTACCCTGACCACGCTGAAATCCAGTTTAGTTTCTTGTGCACACTGTAATATGAGCTGAAAGCAATTTTTACTTTGATTTGTCATTCCATTTTCATAGTAACGCTGTAATATCCTTTGTTGTTCTACAGTAAATACAGAACGCAGATTCATCTGAAAGGAAAAGGAGATACTCTGAAAGCTGGAATGGAAACTGTAACACTTGCAGGAGGCACAGGCTCTCATTTGTGCCTGTGATAAGGCTGACATGTTTTCTCTACAGAACCTTTTACCAACACTCTTCCTGACTTTCCAAGAAAGCCTCTTGCAATCAGTGTTGTGACAGACTCAAGCTGAACAGGTGAACTGGATGTTTGGAACAACAGTGACTGCTTTTCAGAAATAAATAAATATTCCATGATATTGCTAAGTCCATGAGGCTCTAGTTTGAAAGAAAATGTTTCTCCCTTAAAAAAATTAATGAAATAAAGGCATTAGGCAAAACAGAGAAACATCAGCAGCTCCAATATTGGCAGGTCTGTTTCCCACCCTTAACAACAAAAAGCCAGACACAATCTGGTATAAAATAAAGGTGACTGACATGAGTAAAGTTTCCACTGTCTCCAAGTTCAGCAATTCCTGCACTCCACAAGAGCTGGTCCTTCTGTTAGTGTTGAAACACACAGTCACAGAATGATTCTATGCAGGTGCTTTTATTGAAGAGCTCTGGGAATCAGGGATGCAGACCCAAATATGACTCCGACATGGATCCGAGATGAACATGTTTTTATACCCTTTTTGTTATTTAACTATATATTAATCATTAAACCCATATTGTCCTATTATATACATTGATTTTACCCAAGCATGAATTCTTGTAATTTTCATTAGGACCCCCAAATATCGTTTCTCATGATTCTTGTTGCGATTACATCATTTCTCATGATTCTTATTACGATTAAACAATAATTATATTCAATTACCAAACAATGGTTACATTTAACAATTATATCATTTATCATATGATGATTACACAGGTGTAGCTTCACATGATCTAGAAAAGACAAAGCTCAATATTCGTTCCCAGGGTCTAGTTTCCTTTCCCAGGCCTACCAGACCCACCCTTTCTTTCCACCCCCTGAATCTATTGTATGCAATTCCCATGATTTTAGAAACATTTTAACCCTATGCTATCACTCCCAGCACTGGGTTCCCATGAGCTTCACTGTGAGGACACAGGAGATAGCCTGGACAGGGCAGCACTTTGATGAACACATTAAACCAGACTTTGCCTTGTTATGTGTGAAAATTCATGCCCTGGCTTGGGAAAGGCAAACATTATTGCCAATATTATTAATATTACCAAGCCCACAATAGAGTTCTAACGACAAACTGGAGCTTGATGCTTTTGTTACACAATCTACACAGGTAAAGATTGTAATCCTCTGGGTTTTCTGATATCTATCAGAAAAGAAGAACCCCATCATCACAGATTTCTGAGACAGGGCCTTTTTCTGTCTCAGGCAGGAGGACACCAGCTGAGACAATGCAAGTGCCAGCCAGGAACAACCTGCATCCAACTTGGTGCCTTGGGAAGTAAAAACATCACCAGCCACAAGTTATTTTAATGCAGTACATTATTAATTATGCATCACAATAATACAGAATGAACCAAAGGACAAGAAACCTGCCATCATCCAGTAGGAAAATAAAGGGGATGAGGGAACCCTTTGTAGCCAAACATTTTTGAAAATTCTGAATGGACAGGAGGAGAGGGGTGTTCTACCTAATCTTTGCACAAGAGCCGCTTCTAATATAGAGCAAATAAAATTAAGAAGGGCTCAAAAGCATAAGCAGACATCCAACTGCTTTCACTTTACTCTTCAATACGGTTATATTATGTAATGGTAATGGATGTTAAGAGTTCAAGAGGCCTGTATAAAGAAAGAGATTGATATTTAGAATTTGGAGTAAAATGTTTGTAGGCCAGAGTTTGACTTCAGAGTTTACTTTCCTCTCTATGTCAACAGGCAATAGAAAAATCAGTAACTACCAATTTGTAAAAATTAGTGTTTCTTTGAAATAATAGATAAAATAGAAGACGGCTTTTCAATCACATTTATTACCTCTGTTCTCAACTCTTATTCACCCTCTCAAGCCAGTGCATTACTAAATGCAGCACCAGTTGCATTACAAGTCAGGTTTGCCCAAGTTCTGCCCCCAGAACATTTATTCAGTCACAGCCAGAGCTGGGCAAAGAGACTTTTGCTCTGAATAATCTACTTCTTAAAGAAATTTATAGCAAGCAACAGAGGAGACAATTATTAGTCCATTAAGAAATCAATAAAGTTCATAATAATCTACTTTCTCATGTTGAGAACTGCCTTCAGATCTCCCATGTGGATACACAATGATGAGGTCACTGACTGATTCACGTCACTTTGAAAGAACACAGAAGAGTTAATTTTGTGATTCTTTTTCCTCCTGCAGGATTGGCAGGACCCAGCTTCCACTCCTGTCTACTCCTCTTTCAGTACCAGTGCTCCTGTTTTATTTAGTGGAGCTCAGTTCCCACAAATGACCTCATCAGAAATAATTCTGGAAGTTCCATCTTTCCAGACCTAGCGTTTCCATACACAGGCCCATGACATCATGCTCTCCAAACAGTTCACCAACTGCAGTGAAGACTCTTCCAATGGCAAGATAAATTTTTAAAGTCAGACCTGATGACCTGCGAGGGAAGACCTGTGTCAGGTCCTTGACACATTTTTTAATTATGTGGATTTCTGTATCCAAGGTCACTTCTGTGTTAAAATACTTTCATTGCTGCATTTGACATCTGTAATTTAGACAAAGACAGGGTGGAGCATTTTGATTAAATCACTTGAACTTCAGATAAACCCTTGAGTATTGCATGACAGGCTTGGCCCAGCTAAGCTCAGGAGAGGTCATGCTCTGCTTTAATAACTCATTTTTGCAGTGGGTTTTAATCACTCGTGAACTACACCTGCCAACCAAAGTCCTGGTAAGATTCCTTGGTAGCCTCTGCCTTGAATCCAGTAAAGCAGAGCTCAAAGGCTCCTTGCAGAGACCATTACAAACTGATTTAAATAAACAGATTACAGGATCCTCCAAGTCAGAGAATTATGAACTGAGTCATAACTGCAGTTTACATTCCAACATCTAAACCTTCAAATCAGCAGGTGAGATTTATTAAAGCTCTTTGTGTCTTGGAGATATTAAATCCTCAGTCAACAGACAGTTCTGTACCATTTTCCACTGATTTCACAGCAGTGTGAAGGACATCTGGCAATATTCTGTCTCTGGCAGGTTTAAAGCTCTCTGATGTCACCCCGAAAGTGCAGATGGAAATCAGTTTGCTATCAGCAGCTCTGAAGCGCTGATTCTGAATATCTAAAGAAGTACCTGTGTTGAATAAACCAATGGACTGATGTTTGGGAGCTCTCTAGAAAACCACAGAGTTCAGAGCCATCCCATTAATCCAGGAAGAGTTGTCTCTGCATATCCCACCTGCACAGGCAACAAGTTCTGCTCACTTCCCCTGTCTGTCACACCTGGGAATTTACCTACACTGAGCATTCAAACCTGAAAGAACATAATGTTACTGTCTCTGAGTAACACAGGATATGTTCATCAAAGGATTACACTGATTATTTTGAGGAAGTATTACATGTTCAGCATCAGTTTTCATAATTAGAATAAGATATGAACTCTTACATTTTCTTTAACACTTTAACACCTTTCTTTAAGGAAGTAACTTGTAAAGTGCTGCAATTACTGAACATGAGTATCAAAGGAATCAGCAGGTCACCCACCATCATCACAGACTATTATTCAAACAACCTCAGTAACTTCCAAGGAAATAAACTTCTTTTCCCAATCTGTGCACCTACAGAGCACTCCAGTCTCTTCAGGATTTCTCACCTTTGTCTTGAACCTCAGATTCCAAGTTAGAAATCCACATGGATTTTTATCATAATTTCATTTTGATCTTGACTTGCCAAACTTAGCAAATATGCATGTGAGCTTTTGGGAAGCAGGGTGTCCAGCTGGTTGGCAACACAGTGGCACTGAAAAGAGAGTTTGTTACAGGGAAGAACTCGGTGAAATTTAATAAAAATCAGGTAAAGCATTATGCAGACAAGTTCCATGAACGTAAGTTGAATTTTCACTTTAATAAAAGACAGAGGTGGCAAAGCTGTATTTAAGGATTCAACATCTGCCTTCTTTAATAAAATAAAGCAGTCTTGGCCAAGTGTGCTGGTGTCTCTGGCAGTGCAGAGAATAACCCATGACAGCTGAAAAAGCAGGTTTTCCAAGGTTTCCCTTGCCCCTGCTACTTTTCTAGGCCAACCAACATTGGTAACTCTCCACTCCCATGGTCTCCCACCCCTCAGCCTGCTGTGAACCCAACAACCTTTTGAACTCAATGCTAATTAAAAAACCTGCTCATTGTAAGATCCCTCTGCTGTGTCATGGTTTGGGAGGTATAAATGGAGTCCAAGTGATGTCAGGCACTGGGGGCACTGGGAGATCCCAGGGTGGTGACTGATAAGGACAGAGATGGGAACTCCATGGCCTTCAGCTTGTCCCAAGGACAATTCCATGGATACCCTGTGACTGTCACTGGCTCCTCAGCAGATGACATTGGGGGTTGTTCTTACAGCTGAAGTTTTTCAGGCTTCTTTAATGGTTTGAGCAACTTCTCCCCAGTATTTCCCTTCCATCCCTTCTCTGGGAAGAGCAAGAATGAGGGGAGAGCTCGCAGCCCTCCAGCAGAGTTTGCTCCTGAAGCTGTGGTTTGCCTCATGGAAAGGCACTCAGTGCATGATCCCACAGTATCTGCTGCAAATCCAGCCTTCCACCCCAGATACTTCATCCAACATCCCAACACCAGGAATCTCTCTGGGGAGACCTGGTGAAGCCAGGTCATTCCTTTTTAGCAACTAATGGAAACAACTTGATGCCAAGGAGTGCCACAAAAGAATATAAGAAAATGGGGGAAATAATGTAGTCAAATAATTCAGGAGTTACCAAGATGTTCTGTAATTATTTGAGAGATCTGGGGGGAAAAATAAAGAAAAAAAAAAGGAGCAGCATAAGAAGGAAAAATAATTTCTGCCTACAATGTACAACAATATGATCTTAGTCTCCAAAAGTCCTTGCATGTTTGGATTGCTGAATCAATTTAACATTTACAAGGTAAATCTTTATACTAATAATAATTAATTTGAAAAATAGGACACAAACCCATAATTATAGTCACTTCAAACAGCAATAGAAACTAGTCTGGGATGTCAAATAAATAATAAATAAATCAATTAACTCAAGAGTACAAGCCACTAGGAAGTAACCAAGTATAAAAATATTTATGGTATAACTAAAACTGTCAGGGATTAACACAGGGTGATAAAAGGAAACAATCGGTTTCTGACAGTTTTCTTTTTTAACTTCAGCTCCAAAAAGTCATTTGCCTAGAAAAAAGCCACCTTACAAAGACTATTTCTGTTTCAGTCTCTCCATCTGTAAGAGGTTCAAGAAAATCAGCACACTCCCAATTTATCTTTTTTTTGTTCCCTCCACAGATTTCCAGTGGCAAAAAATAACAAGTCTCAGTGCCAATATAAATCTGAGACAAAACTGGAACTATGGTAAGAAAACTACTATAGACATAAATAAAACAAAACTGCAGTAGTGACACTATTCCTCCAGCTTTAGAAACTTGAACTGAAGTAATCTCATCCACTTTCCATGGCTGCCAAAAACTCACCATTTTTTGTACATCCCAAATGGAAAGAAAACAATCAATCAACCAATCAACCCCCCCAACTCACACGCTATGTGGAGATACTGGATGCACATCAAGCCACAACCTTTAATAATCTGAATTTGTAGGTCGGTGCCTCTTTCCTACACAGGCCAAACCAGTTACAACCACTCACTCCAAGTGCAGTAGATGAGGCTGATGCTTGGGTGAGTGTAATGTACAGACCAGCTTGTAAAACTACTTTTAAATATCCGTGACACGCAGCATAATTGCTTCCCTCTCCACTAAGTACAGCATTTGTAGGATTGCATTACAGCCCTACCTATAAAATGCAGCCCTTTATTAGGGACAAATTAAGACAGTCCTCAGTAACCTAATAACATAATAACCCATGACCACAACACTGCAGGTTTATGCATCCCATCCTGCTTTATTGATGTAAATGAGACTCCTGACTGCAGTTGGATTAGCCACGTGTTTTAAATAAAGCATGTACATGTTTTGTAAGACCTCTGTCAGAAAAAAGGGAAGAAATATGAAAATGCAGTGTTACTTTAACATGTCAGCTGCTTCAGGACTCTGCTTGAGAGGACACAGCACTACTATAGGTGAGTTGTGTGTGATCTTATCCACAGAATGAGAAAGCCCAGGCTAAGAGGGCAGGGGACAAGGCTGGGGACGGCTCAGGGCAGGTGAGTGCCACACAGGCACACAGGGGTGAGACCTCCAGAACAGCACAGCCAGGGACACATCCTGCTCGTCATCCTCAAACACCTGAGGGACAAAAGTGTGGCAGCACAAGGCCCCTGTCCCACCATGACTGGCTGTGCCTGACACCACAGCCAGCCAACACTACGGAATCACAGAAGGGTTTGGGTTGGAAGGGACCATAAAGTTCATTAAAGTTCTTCCACACCCCTGCCAACACAGGCACACTGAGGCACTGCAGACACCAGGGCACTAAGGACTGTGACACAATTTTAAGCTCTGCCAAGGTAGGTTTAGGTTGGACAAGTGGAAAAAATTCTTAATGGAATATGTGATAAGACATTGGAAGGGGCTGCCCAGGTAGGTTTGGAGTCCCCATCCGTGGTGTCCAAGGAAGGCCTGGACATGGCACTCAGTGCTCTGGGCTGGTGACAAGGTGGGCATCTGGAACACGTGGGACTCGGTGATCTCACAGGTCTTTTCCAATCTCAGGGATCCTGGGATTCTGTGGCTGAGGAACCGGGGAATGAGGAAATCACCGATGACAGGACCTGTGCCAGGGGAGGTTTAGGATCGACATTTCTACACAGAAAGGGGGCTCAGACATTGGAAGGGTCTGCCCAGGACGGTGACAGAGTCTCCATCCCTGAAGTGCTAAAGGCAAGGCTGGTCGTGGCACTGAGTGCCATGGTTAAGCCGACGGGGAGGTGTTCGGTGGCAGGCTGTGCTGGGGAGTCTCCCAGGCTCTGTGACCGCGATGTTTCTGTGACTGTGATGTTCCTGTGCCTGGTGTTTTTGCGCCTGTGACTGAGGCACCCGCGGCTGAGGGGCCGCGGCCGGGCCAGCGCGCATGCGCAG